>JAKTZT010000029.1:0-51163 GCA_030578955.1 Hemisphaericaspora insectamans | reverse complement strand
GAATCTTGATAATTGTTGTTGTTGTTGTATCCATTACCACCAGTCGATTGGTTCAACATAGTACCTGGAGCATTAACTTGATGCTGATGTTGAGCACCAACTAATTTATCACCACTTTGCTGACTATTATTACGACGAATAGTAGTAACATTGACTCCACTAGTCGTTGTTGATGATGAATTAGAATTTGGATTATTGGAATAGATTGATTCTTGAATTGCCACAGCACTAGATGCGGGGAATGAACATCTAAAACAATGGGTTCTTCTTTGGAAATTGGAAAATCCACAAGAAGGACAAGTCCAATCACCTGGTCGTGGTTTATTCTTAGAAGATGGGAACGGGGTTAATAAATCATTAGCCTTATCCAAAACTTTGGTAGATGATGGTTGAACTTCAACGACACGATCAATTAAGGCACGGCCATTCATAGATAATGATTCCGTTGCTTCTTCGTGAGTTGAAAAAACTGCAAAACCAGAAATACCTCTTCTATAATTTGGATTATTATTGGTTTTATTATCTTCTAAGTTTTTCAAAGTCCAAAATGCAATTGGTCTACCTCCATATTGTGTAAACCAAGATTCTAACTCAGATTGAGTTGTATCATTTGGCAAATTTGAAAGATAAAGAATTTTCGATCTTTCAGCTAAGAATGCTCTCACATCTTGAGCTGAATCATATGGTTTTGTAAAAACAGTTGGATTTTCTTCAAGTGGTATAGACTTTCTAATTAATTGGCTTGCAATCTTAGAATATAAAATTGCAGTAGTCTTTGATTTAGTTTCTTGATCCCCAGAGATTGGCTGTGTTGGTTGTTGTTGTTGTTGTTGTTGTTGATCTGCACTAGTTTGAGGTTGTAAACTTGGGGGTGGTCCTGGTGGTGGAGTAGAAGATGACGAGGTATTACCTGATGTAATATCCTCAATATTTTCAACATCGACTTCCAATGCAGTAACAATATTAGATAAAGAAGAAGCAGTATATGATAACGCTTCAGGATGAGTAATTTGCCATCTTGAATATTCAGTACGTAAATCAAATGCTCTTGGATGTTGCAAATAAGGCGGTAATACAACTCCTTTATCTCTTGCTTCACGAGGTAATTGAACTCTTAAAGTACTAACATCAAGTGTAACTAATGAAAAATCTTTACCTTCGGAAATGATATTTTCTTGAATATACTTGTCAAATTTTGTAATTGCATCTTTGAATGTCCCAGCATTTCTAACGTGTTCCCAAGAAATATTATGCATACGAGAACAATATGGAGTAATTGGGGTATTGACTGGACGTACAAGAATGGTGTCAGTATGAATATTTTCCAAGGTTTCTGCATCAAGCACAACCCAAGAAAGTTCAATTAATTCAGTCGAATCTTTAGTGACATAAGTCGTGGTATCATCACAAGTAGTGACTATATGAATAACCACATAAATATCACTCATATTGTCTTTTCAATATTTTTTTTTTTTCGTTTTCGTGTATCCTTTTAATTGTCTATTATTATAAGTGTCTTTTAATGTTTAAAACAAATGAAATACTTCTTCTCTCTTCTTGTTGTTTTATGTATACCCAACCAATGAATAAATAAGTTATATTAGAAACAAATAAATAAAAAAATCCAGATCCTATTAGCCAACCTAATCAACAAAAACTGAAAAACCTAAATATATACAAAAAAAAATACACCAACCCGTTAAAAATAAAATACAAAAAAACCAGCTAAATGAATGTGATCAAGGAGTATAACTTATTATTTGCTATACTACTAAATGTGAATGTCTTAGTTTCCCTATTGGATTTATGGTGTGAAGGGATGATCACTGCAAAAAGGAATGATCTTGAGTTGTGTGAATTTTTTGCAAGTTTTTTTTTTTTCGTTGAGAATTTTTTTTTTCTTCGTCGTTGGCCCAATTACGGGCTAAAAAAAAAATTTTTTTTTTTGTTAACACGTTAAAGGTATCACTAACCTGTAAAAACAACAAACCGAAAAAACTTTTTTCAATTTTTACATGTTACATAAGAAACCAGCAAAATGTCTAACCTGCAAAAAACCGCCCGTTTTTCAAGACATGTCGCGACTCCATTGTTGGTTAGAAATTATAATAGATCAGCACATTCAGGGTTGAATTAGTTTGCACCATTAAACATTAAAACCCTAGCAGATCAACCAACTAACCAACACGTGGTTGGTTGGCGAATACTTATCCTTCCCCTAAATAGTTAAAATTCCTGTCAACGAAAATTTCTATGTGATTCCAAATAAAATAAAGATTCCCTCTATTGATAAATTTAATGGCGTTTTTTGACATGATAATTTATCTAAATTCTTTAATGTCCGTTTTTTTGGCAACATTCAAAAACTTTATCTAATTTACTCATACGATACTTAACTATCCTCTTACATAAATACCATTGGTATACACTTCCGGGATATAATATAAATTATAACTTTATATATATAAAAAATCACTTCATCGTTAATTGAAATTTGCTCTTGGCAACACACTCTCACTTTTTTTTTAAAGTTAAAAAAGTCGCGTTTTTATAGTTAGAAGCAACTTAAACGGATTTTCTCTTAAACTAAGTTTGTAATTTTCACTTTCTATACAAGAAAAAGTATATTGACAGCACAAACGATAGCGTTTAATAACATGCTACAGTCGCTACTACACCTACTACTAACAAGTATTACAAACAATGATGACGATGGTAATGATGGCAATTCAGGTGATCCTATTCACTCAGTTGGTCCACAACGAGTGTTTACTGCTCAATTAATCATTTGTACAGTTACTGGTTTATTCTTATTCATATTGTTTTGCATCTTAAGATATAGATGGCCTCATATATATGCTGTTAGAATACTAAGAACACATTCTACCAATATATTAAAACCATTACCAAATAGTTTATTTGGTTGGATCAAAGTAGTTTATAGCATTACAGATGAAGAAATCCTTAATTGTTCAGGTTTAGATGCTTATGTGTTTCTAAGTTTTTTTAAAATGGGTCTCAAGATATTCTTTGCATTAACAATTATGGCTGGTGGTATATTAAGTCCAATACGTTATTATTTCACTGGAAGTTATGATAAAGATAATATTATTATGATGCTTTTGAAAACTGGCGAACCAAATCCACCACCTCCAGAACTTGGTGAAGAGTTTCCTACATATTTATGGGTTTATCCTATATTCACATATGTGTTTTCAGCAGTTGTATTTTACTTTTTATATGATTTTACCAATAAAGTATTACGAACAAGACAAAAATATTTGGCATCTCAAAATTCAATCACTGATAGAACTATTAGATTAGATGGAATCCCCAAAAAATTGTTAAAAAGAGATAGATTAAAAAAATTTATTGAAGATTTAGGTATTGGGAAAGTAGTCGATGTTAAATTGATTTATAATTGGAAACCACTTGAAGTTCTTTTTAAAAAGAGAAAACAAATTCTCGATGATTTGGAATATCTTTATGCATCTCAATACGAACTTGACATTGATATCTATAACCATGAAAAGCCTCCCGCAGTAAACCCACTTCGTCATAAACCAATTGATGTCCCTCGTGTTCCCAAATTAATCAAGCAATATTCACAAGAACTTCTGGCTCTAGATGATGAAATTAGAATGATTCAAAATAAATTTGATAGTGATTTATCTACAATTGATGTAAAACAATATCAAGAGTTCAAACAAGTCCCCTCAGCATTCATAACTATGGATTCAGTAGCATCTGCCCAAATGGCAGCTCAAACGGTCTTAGATCCTCGTGTCTATAAATTAATTGTTAACTTGGCACCAGCTCCCAAAGATATTATTTGGGAAAATTTTAAATTAACATACTACAGGAAATTATTTAAATCATATTTAATTACATTTATAATTATATTAAGTTATGGATTTATCATTTTTTTGGTTGTTCCATTAACATCTTTACTTGATTTGAAAACAATAAGTAAATTTGCTCCTGGATTAGCTAAAATAATTGGACAATCAAAGTGGTTAACCACATTTGTTACTGGGATTTTACCACCATTATTATTCACATTATTAAACGTCCTGTTTCCATATTTTTATCGGTTCCTTTCCCAATTTCAAGGATATTCATCAAATAGTGACGTTGAATTATCAACACTACTGAAGAATTTCTTTTTCATATTCTTTAACTTGTTTTTGATTTATGTGGCAGCTGGAACATTTTGGGATTATATCTCATATATTAGTGATACAACCAAAATTGCATATCAATTAGCAACTTCCTTAAAGAGAATGGCATTGTTTTATGTTGATTTAATTTTATTACAAGGTTTAACCATGTTCCCGGTGAAATTACTTCAAATTAGTGACTTCTTAATTTTGAATATTTTGGGTAAATGTTTCAAGAATTTGTTTCTTAGAACCCCTCGTAATTATCGAACATATTATTATACCCCACAAATCTTTGATTTTGGTATTCATTTACCTCAGCATATTCTTATATTTATGATTATATTGATCTATTCCGTGGTCTCCACCAAGATTGTAACGTGTGGCTTGGTATACTTCATAATGGGATTATTAGTCTACAAATATCAATTGGTTTATAATTTTGTGCATCCACCCCATTCCACAGGGAAAGTATGGCCTATGATATTCAGAAGAGTAATGTTGGGTTTAATAATCTTTCAGTTATTCATGTGTGGTACATTAGCTTTAGAAAGTGCAATCCTTTTATCGGTTCTATGCTCACCATTAATCTTAGTCACATTATTCATTGTTTGGAATTTCGAAAAATACTATGTACCCTTGAACACTTTCATCGCCCTTCGAGCAATTTTAAACCCTTACGATTTTGATTCAGTGTTTGACGAAGACGAAGATGATTTACTGTTTAACAGTGACGAAAATGGCGAAACTGAACACCCATCTCCACAACTGGATGCCTGCTCGTCGGGTCCAATAGATGAGTCATCATTCCTACTCGATGAACACGCTTGTCAGCGAACCTTGCGTAGAAGGAAATCCACAATTGACGAAGAAAGAGAACAATTTACAGATTATACATACCCCTATTTAATCGATCCATTAGACGGGCCCTGGGTGGGATTTTCGGGGGATATAGTGTCAATGGTGGATTATAGACATTATAGGGGAGCTGCATATCTGGATATTCTCGAGCTGGGGGAGGCGAGGGTAATGAGAAGAAGAGATGATGCACATGTAATTGTAAGCAAGACTTTAACCGTTAGTGAATGGGAATAGTATTTTTTTAATGTGTATAGCGTATAGTGTTTAAGTCACATCATTTTTCTTTTTACATAACGTTTAGAAGCTCGTAACCTTTCAATGGGATCACTTAAATGCTCATAACCAACATTTTAATACAGGGCTGCAAAAGGGTCAATATTATTAGGATGCATCAATGACGTCCAATCAGACTCGTGCAGCTTTTATCAACATCCATCCATTTAATTAGACGTGCGGGGCACATAACCCTTTGGTGCTTATTTTTTTTAACAATAAAATGTACATTACCATTGGCTATAAAGTAGTATTAACGGTCAATCAAGGTTATAATCAATTTCTGCATAAACATTTATGCAGAATCAAATTGGACGCGTTGTCATGCTAACTGTTATGAAAAAGATGAATAGATATGTTGCTCTTGAGATGGGGCAATGGAAGATCAGAATTTGAAACCAGATTTTTTTTTATTTACTCCTCCAGGAAGAATTAGATTGGAAATTCCCATTGCCAAATCCGGAAATTCCCCTCAGCGATATGTAATTAGAATGTAGAAATGACTATGTCAGAATCTTAGTGACGGGTGCTTGAAGTGTTGAAGATGTCTATGCTAAATTTATTAATTAAGTTACAAGCAATTTTACTTTATCGAGTTCCCCCCAATTGCCCCACTTGCACCATAAGCTTCGAGTTTCATATTAAATATGCTATATTTAGGACCAATAAGTCCTACTCCACTTCAGTAGACGTTCTGATTCTTGTGGGAATTACGCAGGGGCTCAATCTCATAGCTTTTTCTTCGGAGTTCTGAATGTTTTTCCCTTTACTGATAACGTTAGCGAGCTCATTGTTGGAAAAATAGGCTAAATTTGCCGCCAGAAAGATTGATCGGAGAATAATCTGTACATGAGCGAAAACAATTTTAGAATACTTGCTTTTATCTATCAGTCAATGCTACAAAAAAGAATGTAAGCCCCTTATATACAAGCAACCTCGTAAATTTACATTGAACAAGTTGCAGTACATTCCTAATTACAATTTTGCATCAGATTTTTTCTTCTCCTTAATGTTCGGAAATAAGATTACTACATCTGGGTTGTAATGTTCTTTTTTCGGTGTTTCAATACACTAATCGAGCAAGAATGTATATCCACTTGATCCAAAACGCCTCACAAGATGACTATTAGGCATCGCATTGCCCCGCTTGGCGGGATTAAATGAGTATGTTGACGTCAACTATGAAACATAAGTGGAAGGAGAGCCTAAACACCTCCATTAGGAACCCGGAGTGCAAACCCGGGACTGACAGGGGCGCGGGTGTGAATTGGAGACATGCAAGATTGTGAATCTTGAAAACGAGGTATACCAGTTGCAGCTTAAAGCCTTCCTCCTCATATAGATGCGCCAATTAGATGCCGGCATTAGCTTGCAGATTTTCTCTAGTATGTGGGTTGTATTCTTCTGAAACCTACAACCGAAATTCGCGCATTGCATAACGCTTATATTTGCAGCAATTGGTATTTCAATCACGTACGCTACTTAACATTGAGAAAAGAGATCGTCAATTATAAATTTAATGCACCTATACAATAGATATATAAATTTTTATAGTGAATGCAAAGGATATACAAAACATAAGGGAACTAATTAGCCTTAAAATAACAGCGGTATATGTAAAATAACAAGTGGGATAAAAAGAAATCCCAACCAATGATAAACCGAAAGCCACCTGATGGGCGGGAAGCAAAAAAAAAATTATTATTAGAATAATGTTACTTATTTGAATAGTTTGAATATGCCGCAATCATTGATGCGTTATTCAAAAAAAGAACCGAAATCAATATACATAACAATGAACTGAAAATTAATGAACTTCAAAAAATGCAAAAAAACCAGCAGTAACTTCTTTTTTAGAAAGTTGCTGCAAAACGAGACATAAATAACCGAAATTGGGATAAACTGAAAAGTGAGGCGTGCAGTAGGAAATGCTCATCTTTCCTTACTTCTGGAACTTGTAGAATGCCTTTTTCTAGTCATCGTTATCTCAATCAACTTTTGCTTCTTTAATTCTTTATTGACAACATACTCGGGCTTCTCTGGAGAATAATCACAATGAATTCCAAATTTAATGCAACTAGCGCATGCAGGTCTAATCTCATCACATTTCAAATGTTTGATTCTACAAATCCAACACCCGTTCTTTGATCTTGGAAGTAAGCGTCTCCTAGTATACTTCTTCTTTACAGGAGGTGTCATCAAACCACTTTCACTGTCAAAGTTCTTGGTGGGGATAGGTTCACTCTTCTTTCTCTCATTCTTAGGTTTTGAAACCCCCTTTTTCTTGGTTAATGGGATAGACGAACAACTATGTCTCTCATATCTTGCAGCATAATTTACAAGCCCTTCTACATCACTCTTATGATGGAACACGTTCATGGTGGGAAGTTGACCGTCAGGAACAGTTGGTGGTGTAGCGGTGGCCGATGATGAAAATGGTGATTGAGGAGGTTGAAAGTCCATTGCATTGTACTGGCCATATACGGATGATAGTTGTGACTGGTTCTCACCCGTATACATTCCATTGGGTGGGACATATAAAGGACTATGTAATTGATATGATGCAAGGTTATTATTCGCAGCCACGAGTCGTTGAAAGGATGGGTTATGAGAATTCTGTGGGGGCGTAATGTTTTGCATTGTTGGAGCAATGAGGTTTTCTTGGGACATTGGTGATAGCTGGAAATACATTGAAGGCACTTTACAGTTTTGTCCTGAGAAGCCAATGTTTTCAGGCATTTGAGGAACTGAGCCATCACTCAAATTTGGTGTAATTGGATAATCTTCAACTCTAATTTGGTCAGCTAACATGCTACCGCCACTGGTATCTACCAACTCTGGTAAGGTTCCATTATATTCCGAAAGCGAATCAAAGGAATAGTTTCCAACTTCGAACTTAGTAGTCTTGTCAACTGGAGTATAATAACCGCTTAAATCGGGCGTTGATTCCATGTGTGGTCTAAGCATTGGCTGATGTGGTGGTCCTTGTTGGAAGTGATTAGTAGGGTCGAATATTGGTAAGGAAGCCACCGATGATACCGCTTGGGAATTTGAAAAGATTGCATAGTTAGGTAAGGGATATTCACTTTGAATTGAGTTTCCAGGATAAAGTGGGTCATCGAGCTCTGTTGGAGATGATGATGAACTTGAATCATCATGTTGGAAATAAGCTTGTGTAGTATCGTTGGACTGTTGGTTGAATGAAGGTGGTATGAACCCTTGATAGATGGAACCATTACCAAATCCATTTTGACTAAAATTATTTCTTCTTTGTAAGTCACTGGATTCTTCAAATGGAGAAGTAGAGCTAATGAAAGAACTGTTTAATTGAATTGTATCTTCTGTTTCAAAAGAAGTTGTAGGAGATGTAGTATCTGGAGTGGCTAGCATCATTGTAACGAGAGTGTGGGTTCTTTGATTATCAGAAATTCAACCAATTGAAATGCAATAGCGAGATGTCTAAACTCAAAATAATAAAAACTGGACTAGCAGTTTTTGGTGTATGTCAATGAGACTTTGAATTAAAACGAATGTAATCGAACTTTGTAACAGTACTGACAAGTATGTACACGAGCTCGGAATATTTAAGGATAGACAAGGATTGTAATTTGCAGACAAATATAAAATGGAAAAAACCAGAAGCAAATATGAAGTATAAAATATATATTTAGAAAGAATGAAAGCTAAGGAGATTGGGTTCGAATATAAATGATTTCCAACTTTGTCCTACCTTGAAAGTACTTAGTTTGGATCTAATCATTTATTAGAAAAAAAAAAGAAAAGAGCTTTGGATTTTTTCTTGAAAAGCCAAAAAAAATAAGGACTTGTTCCATATGCATTATTTCTAAAAAAGTGGTATTTTTTAATGCAGTGCAACCTTCTCCAATTAACTGTCCTATTTTGATCACTTATGAGGATATTCCCTTTTTTATTTATCTTTTAAAGTTTCAATTATCGCTTATTTTAGAACCCACAATAAAAAAGGTTGAATAAAAAATAAATTATTATTGTTTCAATGTACTTTACGAAAGTTAAATAATATAATATTTTTTAAATCCATTGTTTTTGATATCTAGGCACACAAAATTACTAACTTTAGCAAACAATGTAATTGATGTTTTTGGAGAGGAGTTTTTTGCCAGTAATACAAAACCATAAAAGTCTGATTATTCCTTAATACGGAAACAAGAATCGATGAGTGGGTTACAAAACTCGGAAAAGAGGTAATGGACTATAAGGGAAACGGTGCCGTTGACTAAAAAGTGTTAATTCCAAAAGCATACACAGAAAAAAATGGAGATAAATCCGGAAAAAAAGCGACAATAAATTTTAGACAATTAGGTCCCAAATCTTCAATTTATTTTTCCAACTATAGTTATTATATTTAAAAAAACCCAAAATACACAAAAACCATGACGCGACAACTGATTAATTTTGAATATTATTATGCTTGCTTTGCAAGTTATTTAATTTATTTTATTGGGTTCAGGGGTCATTTCTATTAAACAATAAATCGATGTGGTTAAGGTTATTCCAGTCAAAAACGGTCTGGAAGAAGAATAGAAATGGCGACCCTTGCCGGTGTTAACTCTTTTTCTGGGCCATGGAAATAACTCAAAAAGTCTTGTGAATTTGATCTCGATGCCCACCCCTCACAGAGAAAATGATATTTGTCAAATTAAACTCAGATAATTAAATCCGCGCACTTGTTGGAGCTACTGATGAAGAATTAAATGATAGCCAGTTAAAGAATTCCTGCTTTGAGTAATATTAAGCGGACTCACGCTAAAAATAAAAAACCAATACGATTGAGGTTAGGTTACATCTTTGGTTTATAAGGTCGGATTTGGGCTCACAATTTTTTTTATTTTTCTCCGAAAATGCTCGTAGGGTCAAACCCTAAAATTTAGTTTTCCACTTGGTCAATTTTAGAGAATATTTTAATTTTTTTAAAAAAATTACCTTGAGCTGGCCCCGAAATATTACAACAATATTTGCGGCAAAAAAAAGATACTGAAACAAGAACATACCTTGCTACGCTCTTTTATATATTTAGAAAATACATCAACAACCAATTGATGTCCATTTTGGTCTGCAACGCTCAATGTTTCAAAGCAAATTCTATGGGTGCTCTGTTGATCAACAACGTTCTAACATACCCCACCTAATATTTTTTGACCTAGAGGCGAGATGACCTCGATTGGAGGAGGGAAAAAATAATAAATTATATATGCACCTAAAAACTTCGCCCTTTTGGTTCAAGCAGGCGACTATGTTACACAATCATATTAAACAGAACAAATTTTGTTCTAATCAAACGTTCGAACGTAGACATGTAGTGGTTGAGCATACCCCTTAGATCACATTATAAGACCATTCAAACCAGAAAATATTTTCTCATATAGATTGGTTAAATTATGCTTTCCAAAATAATTAATCGGGTGATTAGCGGCAAAGTTCAAACCCATTATGCTACATCTCTCCTTTCATGTGTCTTCGATATTTTATATTATGTGAATCTAGTTAAATTATTAGAATCATTCAATAGAAAAACCTTGCTTTGTATATTCGCGTTTGGGCGATTATACCAATGTCGATGTTTTCCGAGCTATAAATGTTCATTATGTACATTGCTACTTGATACACCAATTAATATGCCTCGAAAAAAAAGAGATGGGTATAATTGTCTTGGTTTGAAGTTTCATTGTATTTTTTTTGTCCATTCTACACTTACATTGGCAGTTCAATTGATGGCAATTGATTTAGGCTTAGAGCTCTACTTTTTAGATTTTAATGTTTATCCGCCGCCCAGAAGAAGGATGGTATGATTTATTTTTTTATCGAGCGTTTTCTTAGCGAAGGATAAAAGCTTTCCGGAGGTAATAGGGAATGCACTTTAACACCCCCAGGTATTTTCCGAAGCCCCGTATTTTTTCTTGGAAATGAATCTATTTATTTTATACATATCAGGTACATTGGAACGATCCGACCAAATAATTATTAGACTCTTCTGGAACCTGCTTTTTTTTATAGATTTACTAAAAAAATTGCATGATTCTTGGCTCGATATTATTTGAGATCTAGGGTATTTTTTGAAAGATAAAAGGAGGCCTTCTTAATATTTTTTTATATATTGTACTGGCGGATTAACATACCCGACGGGTGTAATGCAAGATTTTTCTTTGGAGGTTGGTAAAAGCCATGACTCTTGACACATTATAAAGTAAAACACCTTCACCAGATTTATTTATTAGTGGCAGGTCAACTTCCAAACAAGAAGTATTGTTCATCCGCGGAAACTTTTTTCGGAAATTATCTGCCGGTTGTCGCAACCAGGTCGTGTCCCAACATTTTTTTTAGCACTTGGGATGAGTATAAATTTTTTTTTTCAATTGGAACGATTTTTATTAGCTGATGTTACTTCTCTTTTTCCTTCCATAATACATATTATACTTCCGGAATACCAGCAAGACTAATTCTGCTTCTATTTAGTTAAGCACAAATGGCCGGACGGAGATTAATGTCGAGAAAACACCCATCATTATTAAAATCCAGATTAAGATATTCTCTATTCAAATTCTGGTTCGCGTGATGGATACAGTTCAATTCAATTGTCAGTATAATAAAATGCAGCAATGCAATGTGTTCATATCGCTGCAACAAGGCTTTAAAATGTAAAAAAAAATTGAAACAATCAGGCATATTTTGCCATCATCGTTTACCAGATTGAAGCATGCCAAGTATGAAAGAAAAAATCAAAGAGAAAACAATGGGAACTAAATTTAAAATAAAAGTCCTACTGCGAGAAAAGAATCTTCTCCTGTCCCATTTCGCCTTATTGATAGTATAGCTGCAACGAACATTGATCTAGTAATGTATGTAATAAAACAATACATCTAACGATTCCTTTTATTCGCACTTTCAAGAGGGCTGAGCTATTGTTGCTCCACGCATGCAAAAATCCAGTCACATTGAATTTACGAGGGCTTTTTTTCATTTCTGTAGCTAAAGGAATAAAATTGTGTTGAGGTTGTTATGTTAGTTCTTTCAGGAATGTAGGAAAAAGTCAAAGCAAAACCTCTAAAATGTTTTTTATTTTTTCACTTTAATATTCTTGTTTTTATTTTTTTCAGGTTTTGTCGCTACTGTGTCTTTAAAGCATTCCATTTCTCGACTAAAAAAAAAAAAGAACAGCGAATAAAATAAAAATGAATCAGTGACAAAAATTATGTACCTTGTTGCAATGTAACAAAAGTCATGAATCATTCATAAATCCCACATTGATCACTTGATGTAAAGTCTACTTTTAGAAAAAGAAGTAATGTTAATGAACTCTTTTACAAGTTATTGGTTAGCTTTTGAAATCACACACACATTTCTCTTTAAAACCTTATTCAACATTTTCAAAGATTATTAAGGTTTTCAGTGCAATTTTACCCGAATACATATCAATTCGTCTTCAAACTTTGAATTTAAGTATATAGAGACTGAATCTTCTTGTCCAGCAAAGTAATTTGTATCTAGTCCTTAGTTCCAAAGTATGACCAGATTATTCAGCTTCCGGCAATCGAAACCGATTACCACTTCGGAGGTTCAGCAACCAAAACCCAATGATGTCAAGCATAAACTTTTTCACCTGGATACCCCACAAAACACTCACATATCTATTTCAAGTCCTAATGGAATGGTCCAAGGTTCTGCACTAAAATCAAAGATCATTTTGGTAGCCAAGTATGATTTCCAGGCAGAGAAAAAAGGAGAGCTATCAGTACAGAAAGGTTCTATATTGACGTTAGTTGACCGCATTGAAAATAAATGGCTATTGGTAAAGTATATTGATAAAGTACATGATCCTGGGTTAGTTCCAGCGTCATATGTTGATATCGCAATGAATGATCACGTTAATCCGATCACATTGACTTGGCTACGAGGTGAACAGCCCAATATCTTTGAAGATAACGACTATCTCGAAGTTCAATTTAGGTTAGGTACTCAATTTCGCACGATAAACAACAGGGCTTTCCCTGTACAGGCTTCCATTTCCAATTTTTTATCCTTCAGAGGAAAGTACTGGTATAGGGTAGATATAAAATTTTCCGATAACTCCAAGTCATACTTGTGCCGATATTATCAAGATTTCTATAACTTGCATGTCAATTTAGCCGCATTTGGCAATAGCAAAAGGGTTCCTCAAGATAGGCTTGATGCTCTCCAACTACCAATGTTACCGGAACCAATACCAATTTCGGAAACTCAAGACAAAAACTTCGAAATCACAGAAATGTTGAAGAGATGCAATGGTTTGAATATTTATATGAACAGACTTATCCATAACAAATACTACCGCATTTGTCCTCAAGTATTGGCTTGGATTGAAGTAGATTACGCGAACCTTCCTGGATTCAAAGTTGATAATGAATTCGAAATTGCAAAAATGTCTGATTCTGACATCAACGAAAGAATCCTGCCGGAGTCTATTAACATTATTGAAGAGTATCACAAATCAATGCTGATAGCCCATACATCACCTGAAAAGCTTTTGTCGGTCTCTGCGACATCAAGGGACTTGTCAAAACTTATCCATGTGCAGGCTGCTTTGGATCGCTTCAGCTCAGCTTCTTCAAGTACAACCGACGAATCACGCCGTAGCCACCATCGTGCCCTGTCGGGATTATCATCCAAAGATTTACACTACAACGAGCCAAGAAAGATCAGCAGCAACAGCATTGACATTCCCATTTGTGGTAGTCCGAACCAGAATTCCCCTTCAAAGATGCTAGCTTCTCCGATCTCGATGTCCAAACCTTGTTTCCCCATTCTGCGTTCGACAAGTACCAGAAGTGTTGCTTCTGCAACGAAGCTTAGCCCTGGATCTTCTTGTAATGGATCGATGAAATTGGGGGAGTACACACCTGAAGTTAAGCGAAAAATGCCGGAGAATATGATGGCATCACCAATATCTGAGTTGGATTCAGTTGAACACAGTTTCCATCAGAATGATGTTAAGACCATGTGCATGAAATGCAAAGTTATAAAACCAAATAATGATATCGTCGCTCTTAAATTTGGAAAAGATCAAATTGGGTCTGTCGAAGATTTGAAAGGATTAGTGAGGAGAAGAGTGTACTTCAACGAGATTCTTATCCGGTCACAGACTAACAGTGACTTTGTCACCCTTAATGAGAATAACTTTGATGTTGTTGCATATTTGAAACTGAATGATAAACTTGTCCTAAAAACGATTTAACGGCTGCTTGTTACGATTTATGTGTATTTAATAGTGTTATATTTTTTGTATTAATAATAAATTATTTTGTATAAGTGACAAAGCTATTGTTTACTGTTTCCTTCGGGATCGGGCATGCAGCCCACGTCGTTAGGAGAGCTATTAGTACAAGTAGCTCTCCCTGGAGAGAAGCATGCAACAACTTTCAAATGCACTCAAGCCAAGAATTCATAAACAAATTTCAAAGTATAGTCTCCGAACATTTGAAGTAGAATTGAGATGTATAATGCCTCTAAACCCATGTAAACCTGTAAATTAAAAGCGCCTCTCGACTCAAGTCTATAAGTTGCTTTCTTTTTATTAATGTTTTAGATTCAGTCGATAATGGGAGCATAACCTGAAACAAAAGGAAGGAAGTTTTTACAGATGGATTTCATGCTGGTAAACTGATATGTTCATGATTTTGTTATGGTTGATCTTTTGGCTGCGAATATAAGTTTCCTTATTCCCATGCGATAATTTTTTTTTGTGAACAGTCAAATGCAAAATTTTAATTGACAAGAATGCTTTTCATAACCTGCGCTATACTTGCCTATCTTAAAATTTGCTTGGCAGATCCCTATGTTGTTTCTCTAAGGGACCCTGCTACATTCGATACATTTACCGCTTACGACTACACATATCCGGAGCAGGATAGGATCTATCCACTGATCACTAACCTGTTTTCAATTGGTAACTTTTCAGGTTTTGTGGGGAATTTCTCCGAAGAGGCTATAAAAAGGTTACATCGATGCCCCTTGGTATTTGAAGTCACCGAAGATTTCCCCTTTCATGCTTTTGATGTAGTGGTTCAAGAAGATGCACCGAGACATTTAGCAAGAATCAGCCGAAAAAACCAAATGAAACTTGGCAAACACTATCCATACATGTACGACAATGACCACCTTGGCAAAGGAGTTATTGCATATGTCATTGATTCTGGTATGGAAGTAAATCATCCCGAATTTGAAGGACGAGCCACCCATGCAATAGATTATACCGATGAGGGATTTGGTGATGATAACGGGCATGGAACCCATGTCGCCGGTATTATAGGTTCAAGGACATTTGGTGTGGCCAAGGGCGTTCAAATTGTTGACTTAAAGGCTTTGAATAGTAAAGGAGTAGGCTTTTTGAGTAATATCCTTAATGCTTTAGAATTTGCAGTAAACCATAAGAACGAAGCTGATAAAAAAGGGGTTGTCAATTTATCTTTGGGGTCTTATAAAAGTCAAACTTTAAATAATGCTATCAAAGAAGCTTCCAAGAGTGGATTAGTTGTGGTTGTTGCAGCAGGGAACTCGAATATTGATGCTTGTCTTGTTAGCCCAGCAAGTGCAAAATATGCAATTACAGTTGGGGCGATTGACGACCATAATGATTCAATCACTAATTTCTCCAACTGGGGAAAATGCGTTGATATTTTCGCCAGTGGTTTCAAAGTTAAAAGTGTCGGCGCTTTTGAAAAAGAGACACTGCGCTTATCTGGAACTTCCATGGCTGCTCCAATAATAACAGGTATGGTGGCACAGTTGCTTGACAGCGGTGTGGATCCTGATAAAGTCAAGGATGAATTGATAAAGATGTCTACAAAGGGGCGTATCGCCGAATCGTCTCTTTCCCTGAGTAAAGGGACCCCCAATAGGATCGCTTATAATGGTATAGAACAATTACGGTAATACAAAAAGGAAGTTTCGGTCAAAGGTCGGAGATAAGCCATCACATGTAGCTGTGTGAATCTCAGATTTATTTCCCAAATACTCTTTCAGGTATAGGGTGGATTGTCATTTTAGTTGTTTGATTGACTTAGAGAATTAGTGACAGACTATTAAAGTTGGTGTTGGGATTTTTGAACATTAAAGAATTTATATCTGAACAATTAGTAATGAAGTGGGTAACACATAGTTCACATCAATAGTATATACAACTATAATTGTTTTTCTCTATATTAGAGGATTACATTGTTAGAATTTACAGAACACTGACACGATTCTCTTACTGATTTAGGTATTGCATACACAAAGGGATCAGTGTGTTTATTTTATAATAGTGTAATTTTCGGTAGCAGCAGACCAAATTCTTACATTATTTTCTGCGAAACCATGAAATGGTTGCAAATATTTCGAACAATGTCCTCTTACAACTAGTAATCATCGACCTGTTGGCTCACCAGCTACTTGCTTGCTTGCCATGCCTAATTGGTTACACCAATGGAACTATAGATAAGGTAAGTTGACCTTCTTTCCTTGACGTGATTCTCTAGAGAATCTCAAGAACAAATAGAGAGCGCAAGAATAGGTCTCTCACTGGGCAGCATGGCATCACACCCCCCCCCCCCCCTTCAATAACAAGAAGGGTAAGAGAATTAAGATGAAAAATCTATGACTAAGCTTTGAACCCTTTGAAGTATTTTAGCTCTAAGACAAGGCTCCAATTAATAGTAAAGTATTTCTAGGTAATCTGTTTGAGGGGTTAAATACACCTACGCAAACGCAAATCAGCCATATTTATTTGACTGGGAAAAGAGTTCTGAAGGCTACTCTATTAAAAACAATCCAGATTATTATGTAGTACGCTTTGGAAGTTTGCGTAGATAAATGTATTCTTGGAATAATATTGATTAGGTTTCTAAATTGCCCTCGTTTCCAAATTCGAAGTAGTTACCCTACCCACAGTTAATTCTAAACAACTTAGAATATTAATACGCCTCCTTAGCTAGAATCACCGGGAAGCAACTATTCGTTATTTTATGTGATTCACCGCTGTAAACCATTGGCTGCTTTTCCTTGGAAGCCCGTGCCTTGGGTTTCTCTTCTCTTACCTTGATATGGCCCTTTTTTTATTATCGGATAGTATTTTCATATCTATATCTTAAAGCCTTCTTCCGATTTAAATCGTCCAATTGTTTTTTTTTCTTTTTTAAGTTAAAGCCGTCGTCAAGGATCAAAATTAAATATAATTATTTTATTATTTGCAGCCCACATTGCAGCTACATTAGGTGCAGAAAATATTTTTTTTGTTATTTTCCAGGTAGTCTTGTCAACAAACAAAAAAACTTGTACCTTTGCGAGTCGCGTATTTTTTTTTTGTGTTTCATCCCCAACCTTAAATTTAATTGGAGGAAACTAAAAGCGACTAGAGGGAACGAATTTCATGGTTAATGTGAAAGTAAATACTCGAAAGCAGGCCCACGCTAATAAAGTAAAGGGTTTAAAGACCTGTTGATTGTCAAGATTATTCCACCTCCAAATAGCAGCCTGCCCAGAATAAACAAGAAAACACTCACACCCTAACACTCACCCTCACCCTCTTTTTTTTCGCTATCTCTCAAAACTCTCTGTCTTTTTTTTTTTCTTTGTTTACATTTTTTTCTTAATTTTCCTTTTTGAAGATTTCAAATTCACTTAGCCGAACAACATACATATTGTAAAACAACAAAGAAAAAAAATAACACAATTTATTCACATTGTTCAAACAATCTTGCTTTGAGAGAATTATATTTTGATCAAAACTACTTATCTGATACGCGAAGTGTTATAAATTAAGGTTGGTGTCCCCCCGAGTTTCTTCTTTTGGCAATCTTCTGTTTACATTCAATAACTAAAAAGCTTATTGCATTACACTACACTTGTTTGTTGATTTCATCTGAAAAAAACAATAAGTTATTTACAAGTAACAACATATAAACATAGAGACTACGAAAAGCTCATTTCGCAAGTCTACAAAACACACCCATTACATAGTTTTTATTCCAAAAATGTTAACCGATTTATTCAAACCGAAGAATATTAAACCAAAGAAAAACGAGAGACAGTGGTCAATTTCAGCCCCACTTCCAATCCCAAGCGCTTCCCAGCCCAGAAGTCCTATTCCAAGTCCAATATCGTCATTTTTTGAATCATTTGAGACTCCAAACAAGCTCGTGGTTGTTTTGACTTCAAAATTCGAATTTAATGCAGAATCTGAAGAAGAGTTGACAGTTAAACCCAACGAATTCTTGAATTTTTTGGAACGATGTGGAGATGGATGGATAAAGGTACAATCATTGGAACTGAGCAGAAAAATAGGGTTAGTTCCAGCGTCATATTTAGAAATATCTGTTAATGACCCTATTAACCCAATCACGTTGGAATGGTTAAACGAAATTATCGAAGAAACAAATGAAGTAACAGAATATTGTGTATATCCAACCAGTTCTAAGATTGAAAGAGTGTTTCAAAATTCTAACAAACAGATATGGTATTTATTACAAATGAACATGTCAAACCTAAGTGTTATATCGGTAGGTAAACGGTACCAAGACTTTTACAATTTGCATATTAGATTAATGGAGCTATATCCACAAATATCCTTACCAAAATTACCACTACCTTTGCGTCAAATTCCGCCATCGGCAAGAATAAGATATGATAAGAGATTTTTGGGAGATTTGAAGCAGTTAAAGGTAGCTCTAAGAAAGTATTTTCTGGATCTTATCAAGAATCTGTCAGACATTCAAACCTCGCAAGCTTTAAACGAATTTATATTTGGCGGACAATTCTTCAAATCTAGTATCGGTGAGTTTATACATGATCAACGATTGATATCTTGCTTATATCCAGATTCTATTGATTTACTGGAGATTGCAACTTCTCTTAGAACCACCTTTTCGACGACTGCTCCACTACCCCCAACAAAAGAAAATCATGAACGACATCACCTGTTATCAGTTGTCAAAGACAATTCCAAATACTCAACCTATATCAAACAAGAAAGAAAAACTATGTCCCACTCTACTAGTAGCTTCACATTACAGAGTTATTCATCATTAATTGATGGCTATGATGACGGCAGGGAGGACACAATTATTTGTAAGGTCGAAGATGATATTGCAGACGAACAACATTTATGTAGTCTGGACTCCTGCTCCTCCTCAATGGATACAAAAGATACATCAATTGTTAGCGAAGAGGCACCTAAACAATGAAGGCGATGCAATGGTCTATAATTGAGAGTTTGATTAGGTTATCCAGTAGTGTAACGTATTCTTTTAAGTTTACGATGTTGAAATTTTCTCCAAGTTGCTGCTGCATTTAACTTCCAAATATGCCAATCAAAAGGATCAGGTTGTGAATTCACAGCTTTCAACTCAAATACATTTAGAGAAAAACGTTATAGCTCACCAAACCCCTCCCCTGCCAACCCAACATTCCAGTATTTCAATTCTCGTCCTTGATTTTACATTACAATGATCACATCTTTTGAAAAACTACGAGAAGGATTAATTTAATACTTTACCTTTCGCTTGGTTCATTTGGTCGAGAATTTCGGTTCAATCATATGTATAATGTATATAATTATAGAAAATCTCTTCTGTTATATTAGAAGTTTTGCTCCAAAAAGATGGGTTTGACAAACTGTCCTTTGTGAATACAACTCGGCTTCCTGTCTCAATATTCTTAATAAAGCTAATTTACATTTCTTGCCAACGCTCAATGAGTTGAAAAATTAACCATTAATTACTTTCTTTGACGCCTTTCTTTGCACTATTATATCGCAAATTAACACATAAAAAATACCCTGAGATTGTGTTTGTGATACTTTTGCGTTGAAGCGAAAAATATTATCGTAAAGGTGCCTAAAAAATAATTGCATACCCAGCCGCACCAACAAATCAACCGGGGTTGTTAGAGGTTAGTATGTGAGAGGCTGTACGTTCCCAAACCACTGGCAGAGATGCCTGGCAGTGTAGGCAGTGGAAGGGTCTTTGTGAGTAAGTGCAAGATGATATGTTCTGGATCGTAGATTGTTCTATAAACTAAGTTAATTCTAAGCTAGTTCCAAATGCTCAATACCCGGTGGGAATTCCCGTTGACCTTTGTTCGTGTGGAATCCAACGTTTCTGTCGTACCCATTATCATTCCTTTGTGTAGGAACAGGAAACGTGACATGGATGTTGGTAACAGGGGTTGCGTGAAAACTAGAAACAAATTATTCATGTTACTTCAACTTAGTTATAAATAGTACTAGTACACAGAAAAATATAAACTCAGGTTATTAAAGATTGCTTACAAACTTTTCATGTGCAGCTCATAATCTTAAAACATTTGTTCGTGGCCGGAGTCAAAATTTGTTATTTCAAATTTGCTAAAGTTGAGCAAGCTGCATCTGCAATAAGATCAGCACTCTCGATTTATCCCTCGAGCTACCAACCAAGTTAAACCACAGCAAAAATATTGTGCCGGGGTTCATCGTCTGTTAGTGAACTTAAGTAAATCAGCCGAGGCACTTGGGCATGTGTTGTTGGTACCAATGAATAGTGTATTACACTTAAGTCTTCTCTCTAAGAACTCTTCTCAGTATTCACTGCTAATTGAAGAAATGGCATATATGGATACGCTTCAGATGAGCATTCTTGACATAGTACATGTCACCTCATTAGCTTCTGAGCTGAGGCAAATTCCTGGCAACCAGTAACATGGAAAAACACTATTTGCACTGGACCAAATGCGATGTAGTGAATTTAAAGAGCATGATATGTGTTGAGCGGAATAGGTACCGATTGATTATTGGCATCTATGCAAGATAATAATACCAACAAGTATAAACGATGCACCTTTTTATCCTCTGTAACGTATTTCACTACTAAATAAGCTAAGCAGGTTTACAACCATTGCTTTCGCTGTATCTAGTGAAATATCTATTCTAGAAAGCAGCATTACAATGGTAAACCACTCAACATCAAGAATGATTTACGAAGAAATCACCCTGCTAGTTTTTTGTTTCAAAAGTATCACCAAGGAAAATTATAGCTTCTCTTGTTCCAATTCAATATTGCTAAATATATTAGGTGACTTGATCCTTAAGTATTCATACCATACATGTGGAGGTAATTATTTTTTCCGAAAGTAGTAATTCTTTCAAATTTTACAATTAATGTAAGCAATTGGGTAATATTCTTGGTAGTTAACTGCTTGTTATAAAATCTTTAGGACAACCTAATAATGCCAAACCAAGAAATTATCTTTATAGCTGGTTCTTAAGCCAAAAAAAAGACTTTTAAAGGGGTCACAAATAGACCACTTCTACTTCGCCCAGTTGGAAATTCAAATCAAGAAAATCAAGAATCTTAAAAAGAACAAATTAATTTCAAATTTATTCTTGGAAATGTGCACAATTTGTGAGCAAATATTAGTTTTCAGAAGAGAAGTCATGGTAACATGGTTCGATAACAAGACGACACAATAATAATCGCCTGAGAGGCGATATTACAATGGATTCAATGGAGGTAAGTGAGTTATTTATTTTGTTTTGTTTTGTTTTATTTCATTTTCTTTTTCAATTTGGAATTTTTTTGATTGTTTAAACTTTTGGCTTAAGCTTCAAAATATCCTGCATTTTTTTTTTGATTAGCGAGACTTGGATAAGTTAAATTTTCGTTAATTTATAATAAATCTAATTGATGGGGCTTTCAAAGGGCTCGAGTTGTAAGACGTTTTTACAGCATACTTGACCGAGCTAACATATGATGTTTAGCCATCTTTCTTTACTTGGGAGCTATGGGTGATTAGTTCGCAATTTGCCAACTTGTTACTGTGTTCGTAGTAAATGTTTTTTTTTGTCTCTTTTTCTTTTTTCTTTTCTTTTCTAACTCAGAAATTTTCTTGATGCTGGCTGTTTTGAATTATTTTTTATGCAAAAAGGATACAAGAATTTTTTCAGGGAAAATTTCCAAGATCCTTCTCCAGAATTTTTTATTGCTGGCTACCATAGTTTTTGCCATATGCCCACTGCAACGCCCCTCCCCCTTTATATACTATATATATATATCTGTGATGTTGTTTTTGATTTTACACACTCTCAGTTTGTCATTGACGTTTGAAACAACGAACAATAGAAAATTTCCCCCCAAACCTTTCACTCACATCTACCACTGATTGATTCATTACATAATGCAATTGAAAACACTTTCGTTGATCTTAGCTTCATTAATAGCGCTCACTGGAGCCACTACCACGGAAGAACAATATGAAACAACTGTTACCTCTTCATATACACCCATTGAAACCGCATATTCAACAATTGTGGTTGAAGAAAACCTTTATGGTGCAGTCTACATATATACAAATGATGATGGGGTTTTGACTACTCAAACGATACTCGCTGCCACCTCAATTGTTACTCCACAAGTGGATGCTACCTCCACAACTGAATCTGAAGATGATTCAACTACAGAAGCTGCACCAACAGAAGCACCATCTAGTTCTACTGATCAACTAGTTATTCCACCAGGTGATTATACTACTTCCACTGTCCATACTACAACGGTATTAGATGATGGAAATACCGTTGCTCTTGATCTCGTTGTGTTATTAACTAGAGTTTGTTAAAGAATGAAAGTTGGATGTTTTTTTTAGAAATTTGGTTTTCGTGTTCTTCTTCAGTTCATATAATTGGTGTTCGATTTTTAATGTATTAGACAAGGCTTCTTTTTTATATATAATATATATATTTGACTTTATATCCCCCAATTCTTAAAAGAATTAAAAAAACGATTATTTATGCTTACATATTGAATGTATTTATTATCAAGATGAATGGTCTGGCTTCGCGAGATCGTCGAATACTTTCACTGGGGACATACTTGTTCCACACATCAATCTCTCTTTTCTCGCTTCACAATAGGGCTTTTCTCCGCTACTCGAATCAAGAAAGACAACACCTAACTTTTTATATTTCAAACTTGTATATATCTTCTTCCATTTCCCTTTTCTAAATATTTCAACCTTTTTGCTCTTCAGCAACTTCTTCTTTACTTTTCGAAACACAACCTTTCTCATCCTTGCTTCTGAGAAGAATGCGAACCTCTCCGTTTTAAATATCTGAATCTTTTCATTGGGCTCTGATCTGCAGACGACTCCAGTACTTCTAGTTCTATATAACGATAATCCCTTAACTCCTGCTCCAAATGAGGCAGTTCGGCTTAGTAGACTCGCTTTTATTTTTATATCTTGTGGTAATGACAACTTCCATGAGTTCATTTCCAATAGTTGAATAGTAGTACTTTCCCCTTGCATAGTCATGCATCCTGTAAGTGGGAAAGTCTTTGTCGAAGCTGAAATGGGACCAAATGTGAACTCAAAAAGTTTGATATTATCTCTAGCACCTTTTTTGGTTCGAGATATTCCACTTCCAACTACATTATTAACATTTTTCCATTCAGACTCGGCTATAAAATAAGTTGTGTTTGTGTCTTCAATTAGAATGGCTGTTGATTGTAAAAGATTCATGTTATTTTTACTTTCGATTTCAGACCAAAACTTTGAATTGAATAGGTCTTGGTGGGTAGGGAATCTTTGATACCAAATTTGGTCATCCTGCTCTTCCTCCTCGTCGTCGTTCTTTTCATATTGTTGTATGTCAAGTTGATGACTATATCCATGGAAGGTGTGCCTAGAATGGGAAGAAGGAGATACACCACCAGGGGGCCTCTGAATGCGACTCTTGGAATCTTGGGATATTGATTTATCCTCCATAGACTCTACGATGTTTGGATTATAAACTAAAATACTGAAAAATACCATAAACATGTATTTCACCTTCATATAGCTTTCAATTTCATTGACTTATTTTCCATTAATTGCGACCAATAACCTGAACTTTTATTTTGGATAGTATGATCAAAAATATGGTGTTGGTGCTGCGATAAATTTTTGATATGCGTTAGGTCCGTTCTTTCTGAAAAGAATGTTTATAGTCAAATTCATATTCTGAACTGCTTTCTAGATATTACATACTTTATTTGATTGTTATTAAGGCAGCATGCGGTTGTTGGTTTCCATCATGAATTGTTGTTAATAATTTGCCTATCTGTGCGATCTAGTGCTCTTAACTTTGTACTTTAAAGTACGTTAAATGATTCACAAGTCGTAACAGATAACAGTCAATTGTTGTCTATGTTATTCAGAATGTGGAAATTACGAGTTTAGCAGTTTCGTCATCCAAGTCTGGATGATAAAAAAATTCTGGTTAATCTCTGCAAAATTTTAACTAAAAATCGTAACCTTCAAGTCAAGATGAAGAATTCCTATATGAAGAACGGATCATTGAAAGACAATACAGCGAGTAATCACAAGCTGTTGAAAATTCGCTATTCCGTTGATCCCTGAGTATAATCACTTTGATCCGTCTAGCCAGTGGAGCCAAACAACTTTCGAATTTTCACAATATGCGGGGAGAGATCGGATAAGAGGAAAATGACTAATAATTGAGTCATTGATGGCAGCGCAAAAAAAAAAATAATAATTAATTACATAGAAAAATTAATCCGATGCACAATTAGAATTCAAACAAAATTTGGTTACAGACTACATCGCATCGTTCGTTGTGATGGTCTTGTCTGATGATCTATACTGATTACAAACATGTGAAAACACAGAGGTAAAGACTCTTTCATGGTATGACAGTGGTAGGTGGATAGGAGACAGCTGAAAGGTGCGAGGAGCTGAAATGAATAGAAAAACATATGAGAAAACCAGGAAGAAATTCTCCAACGGTTGCTCTTCAAAGATCTCTTCTCGATAATTCTCCCCTCGGATCTGTCTTACTTGTTGAATCTTTCACAGGAACATGCACTTGCGGCAAACGAGCCAAATTTGCGGAGCTAGGGAACAAAGGAATTTTTTTTAGTTGTTGAAAACTTTTTTCCCCTAATTTCCGGAACGGTGACAAGAGAGGGAAGGTGCACCAATTGTTCAACGGTTATGCGATAAGGAAGGTAAAACCTAATTCTATTGGATGACTTTAGTAAAAGTCCTGTTCAAACACATAGACATTTACATCAAGTCTGAATAAAGCTATCAAACTAATGCTCTGATTGGAGCCTCTTATTTAGAAGTTTGAGCTAGGCCAGAAAATAGTAGGGTAATTCCGAAACGGATTTTGATTCCGACGAAAACTAAAATTATCATTAATAAACCATGTCATTTTTAAAAATACACCAAAGATTAAGTTTACTTCTAAATTGGGAAAGATCACCGATTTAACTAAAGCCTAATTGATTACTAACCATTCATTTACTAAGGTGTTTGTTGCAATTTATAAATAACCTTATTATGTGTTGCTTTTCTACTCTCGTTCCGGCTGTGTGTATCATTCTCGCCCTAATGGCGATATTTTGCCTTGCTCTTTCTCTTGTACCTTTCCAAAAAAAAAAAAAAATGGAAAAAGCCCAAAAAAAAATATTTCAATTCATTAATAATTTAATCACACCAACAAAATTTTTTCCGAAATATAAAACTTGGAGATTTCTTCAATTTTTTTATAAATCTTTCTTTCCTACTTATTTTACTTATTCAATTAGATTATCATAATTGAGAACAAGTTTATCATCAATTAATTTTGAGTAGAATTTTATAGAGAAGGATCTTGAAATATTTTTCCACCTGAAAGTTTCTTTTTTTTTTCCGTCCGCTATCATTAATTATTATTTAATCCCAACCCCTCCCTACTCAATCGCATCCCTGAAATAAATTTATTACTCATCTGAGAAATAACTACATTCCACTTCACCTAGAATTAATTACACATTTACTTAGATTCTATAATGTCCTTCGACTCATTTGGCGACTATACTACAATTGTCGTATTTGGTGCTTCTGGTGATTTAGCTAAGAAAAAGACTTTCCCTGCATTATTTGGTTTATTCCGTGAAGGTCATTTACCAAAAACCATTCAAATCATTGGTTACGCCAGATCTAAATTAGAAGATTCTGACTTTAAATCAAGAATATCCCAACATTTTAAAGGAGGCAATGACAAAATTAAACAAGAATTCTTAGATTTATGTAGCTATATTAGTGATCCTTATGATACAGATGAAGGTTATGATAAATTGAGAACCGTATGTGAAGATTATGAATCTAAGCACAAAGTGACCACTCCAAACAGATTATTCTACTTGGCCCTTCCTCCATCTGTTTTCACTGTTGTTTGTAAACAATTGAAGAAATTGGTTTACTCTCCAAAAACCAGAGTTATTGTCGAGAAGCCGTTTGGTCATGATTTAGAATCTGCTCGAGAATTACAAAAAGATTTAGCTCCATTATTCACTGAAGAAGAACTTTACAGAATTGATCATTATTTGGGTAAAGAAATGGTTAAGAATTTATTGGTTTTACGTTTTGGTAATATGTTATTCGGTGGAGTATGGAACCGCAATAGTATCGCATCTATTCATATCTCCTTTAAGGAAGCTTTTGGCACTGAAGGTCGTGGTGGATATTTTGACTCAATTGGGATTGTGAGAGACGTTATGCAAAACCATTTATTACAAGTGTTAACATTATTAACTATGGAAAGACCAGTTTCTTTTGACCCTGAAGCTGTTAGAGATGAAAAAGTAAAGGTTTTAAAAGCCATGGCTCCAATTGCTACTGATGACTTAGTATTAGGTCAATATACCAAATCTGAAGATGGATCCAAACCAGGGTACTTGGATGACGATACTGTTAAGCCAGATTCTAAATGTGTCACATATGCTGCTCTCAAATGTGAAATCCATAATGAAAGATGGGAAGGTGTTCCAATTATAATGAGAGCCGGTAAAGCCCTTGACGAATCTAAAGTAGAAATTAGAATTCAATTCAAACCGGTTGCTAGAGGTATGTTTAAAGAAATTTCTAGAAATGAACTTGTCATAAGAGTTCAACCAAATGAAGCTATTTACCTTAAGGTAAACAATAAGATTCCGGGTATTTCTACTGAAACTTCATTAACTGATTTAGATTTAAATTATGCCACTCGTTATTCTAAGGATTTCTGGATTCCAGAAGCCTATGAAGCATTAATCAGAGACTGTTTCTTGGGTAACCATTCTAATTTCGTTAGAGATGATGAATTGGATCAATCTTGGAAATTATTCACTCCATTATTAGAATACATTGAAAACCCAGAAAATAATATCGATTTGATTAAATACCCTTATGGTGCTAAGAGTCCAAATGGATTACGTGAATATTTAGAAAAGCATAATTATGTTTTTGATGCTCCGGGTACTTATCAATGGCCATTGATCTCACCAAATGTTAAAGGAAAAATCTAAATAACAACAGCACAATTGGCTCGGTCGTTTAATTGCTTTCATTTTCTTTTGTATGTATGAGTAATCATTTAATTACGTGGGTTTTTTTAGTTACCTTTTTGTTCATTCTGTCACGAAATAAATTAACGGTCTAAATATAAATTGTTTTATCTTTCCTTAATTTAGTGAATCAAAGGATCGTAAATAGGCTGCAGACGTTGGATACTCATTGGGAGAGTAACAACAAATGTTTCTCTGCTTGGCGTTCCCCCCTGGTCTCAACTGTTTACAAGACCAGACTTAAATGTAATGAATATGTCTTTTGTAGTTGAAATTTCATGAGTATGACCAAACTGAAAGCTAAAATAGTAAGTTTTCTGGATTTTTGATAAAGTCTAGGGCTTTTGGTTAAACAAGGTTCTCATACCTAACTGAAGAGTGTTCTCAGGATAGTTTTTCCGGGTAATAAGACCATCTCATCGCAAGAAGGGAGCTTTTTTTTCAGGTGGTCTATAAATAAGACTGGAAAATTTTTTCTCTCGTTTTTTTTTTTACATTTGCTTCTTCCTTTTTTTTTTTAACAAAGAACCACTCCCATCAAGAGATATTAGGGGACATGTATTTAGTTTAATTCATCTATGGGCGAGGCATCCCCCTTAGACTAATTGCCAACGAAATGTTGTCCCCTTCAACATCTCCACAACAGGAATCACACTTTTGCTTTGGATATTGAAAAAAATACGAAATGAATATGATGAAACTAAGTCTACTTCTTTCCCAGTCTGATTCGACTATGATCGACAGGGTTGAAAACCGTCTTATTTACCGTATAGAAGGAACCATTTCGGTTTCTTTGGTAGTTTAGGACTTATACTTGCCAGTATTTAACAGTTCTGATTCATTTATATTTTTATCAATACTTTAGTTCAAAAATGTGACATCCCTGGAAGCGTGATGATGATGTTGTTTTAATGTTGATTGCATTATCATGGTTTATGATGAATGTAATCCTCGTGATTTTCCTATGCATCGCAATATGGGTTTCCACATTGAATCAAATCTTCCAAACTGGTATCCATTACAAGTATTACTGTTTGATTTTTTTTTGGATTTGTTTAATATGATGATAATGACCATTAACATTCGCAGTTTCCTCGGTAGCATACGAACTTAGAACCCATCTATACTGTATGTTCAGTGACCGCTTAATGACCTTCCATGGATGTCTGATTTAAACAATGAAAAAAAATAACAATTGACAGTCTTACATTGCACCCTGATTGGATGACAAATGTTTCTATTGATGGAAATTATATTTGTGGTGTTATAAAAACCATGAGTCAAGCATGAAATGTGGCAATCTTACGTAGTTGTCAGTAGATCTACTAAAGTATACTTCGAAAATTTTCTCTTAGAATCAACCAGAAATACACACTCGGGTGGGTCTCCTACATGCATAACATCTCGAGTTTGTAAGGGACAAATATCATGGGCTTTGTTGCATCTGTATGTTTGGTTTTGCCGAATGAAGTCTACGTTTGGTTCTACTAAACCGATCGTCATACCTTTCACTAGATTTCTATTTCACCATTCACCGCCTCGAAAGTACTTTAATACATACATGTGATTAAACATTTAGACTCTATAAACTAAACTAAAGATGAAAATAACAATCAAAACCCAACCCTTTAATTCCTTATTTTTCATAAATATTCAACAAAAGCACGCCTTTTCTATTACCTAGCAGCAGCCGGTTTTCTTAATCTTCTTAAATCCTGCAAGTTTTTACTCGTGATCGATTTGTCATCACCATCTCTACTCAGACCAGTTGGTAATGCATCACTTACAACCAATCCCTTCTTCTTTACCAATCTCCCTTTTGCATCCCTTCTAGAAGAGAATGATGGCGGAGCAGTAGGTACCACCGAATATTTCCGTTCTCTAAACACAACCCCAACTTCCTTGACATTCTTTTGATGTTCAGGTTGAGCCTTGACAAACCAATCCAATTGTTCATCATATTCATACATGGTATAATCAGTTCCATAAGGTTTCAGTTCTAAACAATACAAAGTATGTAATGGAACGTCCAATTCTCCAATTGAACTCTTATCCAAATTTAAGAAATATGCCAATAAGATACGCAATACGACACGATGACTAATGATTAATAAATGATCAGTGGTTCTTTCAATTTCCGTAATGAGGGGCCTTACACGATTAAGAACATCAAGATAAGATTCACCTCCAATACCTGGATATCTATATGACAATTTATCACGAAGTCTAGCTTCAAACTCCCTCGGATGCTGTTGTTGAATTTCATCGTACGTCATTCCTTCATATTTCCCACCACCCAATTCATTCAACATTCTCATTTGTTTGATCGAATATAACTGGTCATCGAAATATTGACCAGTTTCAATAGACCGAAGCAACATGGAAGTCCAAACGCAGAAATTTGGTTCTGTAGGGATATTATCTAGCATGGACACATCATCCTCGTTAAAGATTGAATTATATTTAAGTTCCAATCTTGATGAAAATCGTTCCAATTGCATCTTTCGAAACTCTTGACGTTGAAAATTCATAAACCTACTTAAAGTTTTAGCGAATTTAACCCCACGTTTAGTCAAATGAGAATCACCACCAATTCTACCAGTTAAATTATCCTTGGATTCTCCATGTCTAGTGATCCAAATTTGTCTCTCGCATAAATTGAAATTCAACAAGAAATAGACAGTCTGAGAAGCCAAAAAACCCTTGATATTATAACTAACAATCTTTTTCCCAACATCTATGATCTTAACATATTGAAACCCATTCCCGGCCCTTTTCTCTTCCACGTCATCAATTGTTTCATATGCCTTTTCATAATTATGTAATCTACCAACAAAATCAGCCAACGCAACTTCTGGATCCATGTCTTTATAATCTGGCCCAGAAAGCTTTAAACGAATATTTGATTCAAGAATATTAGGATCAGTACAGACACTTTCCAAAAATAAGACTTTCAATTCCCCACCCAGCCGTTCATTAATTCGGTTTAATACCCTTCTTCTACGAGATTTGGTCGAATTTGTAGCATCAAATATCCCAACACTACCAGGACCATCAATTATATAATCTAACAATTGATCCAAAGTATCCATAGCCCATTTCTCACGAATGGCTGTGTTTGCTTTATTATCAGGTGAGAAAAATGCTGCGTCATGTTCTTCATGATGCTCTTCTTTAGACTTATCTTCAGCATGTTCTGGATTTGGGGACATAGCACCAGTAGGAGTATGATCTGGTAGTGGATCCTTTTCCGGTCCTACATTATGTTGTTTATCTTTTCTTCTGGTATTACCTACATTGAAAACTCGACAATCATGTTGTAACCAATTTAAATATCTCGTCAATTTGTTGGTTATGTATGATTTTCCTCTGGCAGGTAACCCAACCATGACAATAACCAATTTAGATCCGATATCCACTTGAGCAATTTTACCATCAGGGGATGTTTTAGAAGAAGTTTGACCCGGAATATTGAGCGTATATGTCTTTCTGGCACTTGGGGGAGGTTTTGTCATCAAGAGATTTTTCAATTTTTCAATACTTGGAGTTTTTTCAAATTGTTCCTTAACATCATCGGGGACATCTTTAAGTAAATTTTGTCTCACGTCTGGATTAATGGTAATTTCGGGAGATTTCTTTTGTTCACCCGAGGGTGGTGTGGCTGTTGGACTTATCAGCTCAGACTTTGACCTTGTAGGGATACGTGGTTGGGATAAATCTTTTAAGAATGTACTTGCTGTATTCACTGTTGCTGGTACTGAAGGTTCTACTGAAACAGGCACTGCTGCTTGTTGTTGTTGTTGTTGTTGAGAGGCTTCAGCTTCAAGTCTTTTGGCCATATCACTTAGACTCAAATCAGATATATTTCGACTTTTTTTCAATCCATGGGACGCATCATTATGCTCATCTCCTTCTTCGGTGATAGTTGTTGCAGCAATTCCTTTATTAGGTTCGTCATCTTCTTCACTAGATTGGTATCTTGTTATAGGTGATCCCATACTTGAAACAATTGGGGTATCAGTCAACGGACGTTTGTTAAACTCGGGTAACATCAAACTATTTGAACTATTGGTGGAATCTGCCTGGTCCATTAATTGTGAATCTAAACTTTTACTCATGGATAATCTTTCTCCACCATAAGCATTAAATTGAGAGAATCTCGTTTTACTCTTATTTGGTTTAAGATAAGTACTGGAAGGTAAACTACCGCTAATAACTGGAGATAGGGTTCCAGGGGAAGGAGTTACACTTGTTGTGAAATTAGCACGACGAAATGGACCTTTCAACAGTGAACTTCCCAGTTGGTTGTGGTTGCTATGGTGATGGTGATGGTTGTGAACATCATCATTATGTGTTTCTTCGTCTTCTTCATTTTCAGATGAGTTTTCAGATGCTTCTGTGGAACTACTGCTGGATGTGAATACTAAATTATCAGAATGTAAGTTGGAAAACGAGACTTTCTTAGCAGGTGATCCTTTAGAATGCTGCAAGACAGCAATACTTATCGAATTTGACTTCTTGGTTCTAGGGTGTGCTTGCTGTTGATCGGTATTGTTCTCACTGGTGGTTTGTTGAAGGGGATGGGGATGATGGTGGTGGTTAGACGTGCTACTAGGTGCCGAGGAAGATGAGGAGGACGCTGATGAAAGGATTGGTGGTTGTTGTGAGGCAAAGTTAGCAGCTATTAATCTACGGATACTTTCATTTGAAGGTGGATGACGTATTGGTGATGAATTGGTTGATGATTCGTTAGATGATGATGTTGCACTTGATGGTGTTGATATTGGATCTATCGGTTGCTGTCGTTTCTCTTTTGTTGATTCTCCATGTGACCGATTCTGTTGCTCTTGCAGAGGTGTTGATGTTTCTTCTGACATCTATCGTTTTATCTCTTTATTTTATTATTGATTTTGATGAATAATTTTAGCAACACTTCAACTTTTTTTTAAATGACAAATAAGAGGGAAAAAAAAAGAAAGCAAAAAAAAAAAAACTTGAGGGAAGAGTTAATAGATGCGCTTTTCTCTTTCTATTATAAATACAAGAGGGAAAAACAAGAAAAAGGAAGGATTTTTTTGTTACACAATAGTAAATACACTTGTCTTTCGGAAAAATCAACTGAATAACGAACGTGGATGTAAATCAAAGCATTCGAACTTTATCTTACAGCAATCTAATCATGAGCTTTTAAAAAATAAGATTTTTCCTGTCTTGCTTGCAGGGGGGAGGGGTGAGATAAAATTCTTTTTTTCTTCCTTTTCCATTGTTAATGATTTGTTGAGCTCCGAGCCCATTCAAAAAAAAACATCGAACTCCGAACAAAGACACACTCACAAAAAAGATATTTAGCATCATCCCCTCTTTTTTAATGTTACCCGCTCGTTTCTGTCTTATTACTGGGTCTATGGTCTCTAGTCGACATAAATAAAACACAATATGACGTAAGCAATTATTTCAGTTTTTTTCTAAATGATTAGCAACCCATTGACTTTTTACTTGAACCCCTAACCTAATGCATGACTTTTTGAGAATTGTGAACAGCTTGTTCTTTTTCGTTATTGTTGTTTACGTTAAAAAGTTACGATCTATCATTTCGTATTGAGATATTTTTTGCACGTTTCTTTCTCACACAGTTTTTTTTTACAGAAAAAAAGTTTCCGAGATTTCCATTAGCCTTCTTTTTTTTTGCCAGTGTTGTCGCTTAATTAGTTTTTTTTTTCCCGGAAATTCGGATATTTAAAGAAAAATTCTTTGTTGTGAAGTGGAAAAAAAATCGGTCGTACCCTGTCTCTTCTCTTCTCTCTCCTTCTCTCTATCACTGGATGTGTGTGTCTCAATTCGATCCATAGCATTTACCCCGGGACAGTGCGCCAGTGCGCCTATGATACGAAAACAAATGTGTCATCGAGAAAAGTTTTACCATGTCAATCTATAATCTGGATTTTAGTATTCTCGTAAATGTTTCTTTACTTATTGATATTCCGGGTAAACCTTCATGATAAAAAAAGGACTGCAACATAGGTAAAAAAAAAATGGGTGCAATCCAGTTTGCGAAGTTTTACAATTTTCTACACATTTTCTTTTTCTATTATACATTTACTTCAAGATACAAAGAATTCAACAAGAAAAGTCGCTTTGACGTATATTCTCAGCTCAAGCTCGTCTTTTGAACCGATATTTGAATTGTCGAAGGCTGTTTTAAAAATCGAGCTTCTTAAATAGCCCATTTGATTTTAAACTCGATCTACACAATGCATAGGTCTTAGCAAATACGAACCCCTGACCGAAAGAAAAGTCAACAAGGATGTTAGGGAACGCCAACAAAGCATTACTAATCGGGGTCTATTACCACGTAGATACTTTTCGATTTTGCGATGACGACCAAAATTTTTCAATTTTGTAATTTCCAATCATATATTACTTGATTTTGCATTTGCTGACAGAAGCTTACATCTAGTAAACATCAATTGCTAGACTAAAATCTTATGTTTTTCTCTTTTAGCTAGTTACATATGTCATGGAATCTTACTCGCATTGCAAACATCATCCTTACTGGCAGTTTAATATTGGGAGCTTGTTTCTTGCCACCTCTCGCTCTCTTACCTCACGACAAAATGATCTAAATCGTATGCACCAATTTTTTTTTTTGCTGATCTAAATAAAGGCAATCACTTAGTTTGAGAAATTGCTAAACCCTTATGTCAGCACTCGCATGGTTTGTGTGACAATAGGTGTGCACTTGGCGACCAGTTTAAAGTCACCAGCATAAAAAAAATGTGTTCAATTTCATATGTATGGTGTTGCCCATTTTCTATGTCATTGCCCCAAAAAAAAAAATAAAAAAAAAAAGGTCATCTGATTAACGGAGAATCTTTGGGAAAATTGGAAACAGGAAACGGAATCAATCAAATAAATCAAAACACACCTTATGATTGCGATATGTGTAATGTAAGGTTACTAATATTCAAATAGTTCAAAAGACAATATATAGCAAAAGAGCTCGATCGGAATTAATTGTTAGTTTAATCGGCAACTATAAAAAATTGAGTTTTGCAAATAAATGAAATCACGTGAATATATATTTATATTGTTTTTAAATTTCAATAAGCAAAAAAAAAGAATCTTTCCGAGATTATTATTTTTTAACATTTGCAGAATTTATTTTTTTTTATTTTTTAATCTACTTCTTCAACTTCAGTCTAGAATTATGGGCGGAAAAATAAAAAAACCCATGGTTAACCAAGTGTGTGTGTGTTTGCGTGTTACATTGCATATACCAAGCTATTACTAAGCATGATAAAATGACACACACAAATGTTAGTATCCTAACCTATTAACCAGTAAGATTTTGTTGCTAACTAGTTGATATTGTTTTTCTACAAGTGGAACGACAATTGGAGAAAAAAAAAGGTCTGTGCTTCAAACAACAATAAAGACAAGAACACTAAGTGTTTATTATTATTTTTTTTTCGTTCTATCGAAGAATAAAAAGGTGGGTGTTCTTGTGATTTATTAGAGAATAAGTTTTTCTCTAAAAAGTGTGGAGTAAAACATCCATTCTTTTACACAATTTTTTGTCTTTCCTAGAAGAAAGGCTATTGAGATAGAGAGAAATATCAAAGTTTTCATTCTACAAACTTATACTGTAATAGTGATTAATAATATAGTTATGAGAGTTGAGCTGTAATTAATATATTAGTTAGAACGAAAAAAAGAAATAACTTTTACCACAAAAATTTAAACTTTTACATATACGTGGCGCCTTACTCGTTCCCGAGCTCGCTGTGAGAGTTAAGGTTATATATAGCCACATAACGAAACTGGATAGTTGAGTATATTCTGTACGGGAATATCGATTTATGATTTTATTTCATTTTTCCATTGGTGATATGGATCTAATGACTAATTGATCGTAAATTAATAAATCAACTTTTTTTAGAGGGTTTGCTTGCTGTGAATTCTTTTTTTAGAGAGAACAATAGAATAGTGAGTTTTTTATTTTTTATTTTTTTATTTTTTTCACTTTTTTCTAAAAACAACCTAAAAAATATTTTAAATTTTTAAATTTAATTATAGTGTTTTTTTATATATGTACTGGTTCAATATTTTTTTGTTTTATTCAACCTTGTACTTTATGCACACACACATAGATATTCTATTATACAGGACCATTTATTTTTTAAGATTTTTTTTAAATATAATTAATTCATTTTTTTTTTTACAATTCAAATAAAAGAATTCTTATTTTTCTTCTTTTTTTTTACTTTCTTACTTCTTTTCTTTACAATTCAATCGTAAAAGGACACTCAGACTAGTCACAATTATCCAAAAAGCGAAACAGGAGATAACTAGACACTTTTAAGTACTAATATTTAAATCGCACATTTTTTGTTAGCACGTTCAGTTTTTTTTCTTCGACAAAACGAACAATTTCCAGATTTCAAAAAAAAAAAAGATTCTTTGTCCAATAATAAAGAAAAAAAAAACTTAACACAAATTCATCATTGCCCCACGGTTGATATATTATCATTGCTTAGCTCTAACTAACTAAGAAACTAAACTTACCTTCCCGCCTAACTAACGTTACACTACTACCATCACTCACCACATCACCCATTCTTTCAAATGACACTGGATTATCAACCTCAGTTTGATAATACAGGTACTGTTGACCCAAGTAACGTTTTCAATACTACCACTACCAATAATACTAATAATAGTAACAACCAACCAGTCAATGCGAACAACGCATTTATATTTGAATCACAATACATTGAAAGTTTATTCGATAACCATACACAGCAGCAGCAGCAGCAACAACAACTGCAAGTACTAGCACAACAAGCACATTCTCAACAAACATCAGAAACTTTACTGTTGAATGATGAGATGTTTTTGACAAATTACTTGGACCAACTTCAACAAAGTAATCAATTTCAACTGCAACAGCAGCAACAAATATTGTTTGAGGGACCAGCTATTGACTCTACTAGTCAGCAGCAACAACTAGTACCACCAACAATCCACACTAAAACTATTAGCAACATGTCTTCATCTAATTCATTATCGAATTATTTTACCACTCCGAATGCATCTTCATCTTCATCGTCTTCGCTGTCCTTCTCATCTGCTGATCAAACCAATCCAGAGACTACTCCAAAAGTAGTTTCAGCTCCATTTTATTCTAGACAAGCAAGACAAAACTCAGCTTCAATTCCAATTGATCAATTGACATTATTGTCTTTGCGTACTCCAAATACAACAAATCCAAGTTCAGTATCAGCAGCATCAGCAGCATCAACTATTCAACAACAACAATTGGCTTCACTTCAAAGTATGCAACAACCCAATTTCGATGGTATTACTGGTGTATCATCTCCAGACTTGGTGGATGTTGTTAATAGTCTTGACCCAAATTCAGTAGCTGCTGCTGCCGCAGCTGCCGAAGCTACGATTGCTGCTATGTCACCTCTTCAATTCGAAGAACCTACAATTAACCCCAAGGAGCTCTTTACAAATAAACTCAATACGTCAATAAGTTCTCCCAGTTTGTCAACATTATTTATGAACAATTATCAACCAGCACATCCATCATCGGCTCAATATCAGCAACCACAACCACCACATTCAGGTATCTCATCAGCAATGATATCTCCCCTTCAAAGTGCTCCCAGTCAATTTCAACAACTATCATCTCCACAATTTCCGCAAATACCGCAAACCCTTCCTCAACAACATCAACCAAAATTTTTACCTCAACATTCTCGGTCAATCCTGACACCTCATTTTGATTTCGGTTTAATTTCTCCAGATAGTGAGTTCTCACCTATGTTTTGGGTTAATAGCAATAACTTCGGAAATGGTGATCTTATCAATACTCCAACATCATCTGCTGGGACAGGAACAGGTACAGCAACACCAAGAAAACATAGTAGGTCACATAGTGTCAACCATTACAATCAACCTCACCATCCTCATCACGTTCCTGCGCATCATCATTCAATGATAAATTTAAAAGGTGTCAATAGAAGAAATTCAATTGGAGCAGGAGCAATGCAATCACATTCCCAACCACTTTCAGGAAAATCAAGTTATACCCAATTACAAGCACATGGATTAGGAATTGTTTTAGATGACGAAAAGAGTACTTCTAAACATAAAAGACGCAAGAGTCAAGCAAATCTCTTGGAATTGAAATCAGGTCAAGTATCTCCTACAACGAGTAGCGCCACACCACCCCAATCCAATACTCCAGCATCCACACCTACAGCTGCGAGCTCCTCCTCCGGGTTAGCCACCACTACCGCCAAATCCTCAAAATCAAACTCCGAATCCAAGAAATCATCCAGCTCGGGCACTTCATCCTCCTCCACTTCCAACGCTTCTACAACCGAACCTGGCTCATTTTCATGCAAAGAATGTGACAAACAATTCAAACGATCGGAACATCTAAAACGTCACATTAGGTCAGTCCATTCAAATATCCGTCCTTTTGAATGTAAATATTGCGATAAGAAATTTTCCAGAAGTGATAACTTGGCTCAGCATTTAAAAACTCATTATAGGGTAGACAGTAAGGGAAATACATGCGTGGTTGTGAATCCACAGGGGATGAAGAAGAAAAAACTGATTGCTAATGGTGTTGGTGGTGCTAATGCTATGGGAGTTATAAGGGCAGAATAGAGTTGACGAGCGTTCCAATGTTGTTGTATTGACCCTGCAGTTTTATTTTTGTTACAGGTTTGAAGTTTTAAGTTTTTTTTTTTGAGTTTTATATGAATTTTTTACAATTTGTTATGAATGTTTTTATATCCATTGGGGGGTTTTATATATACATACTTAGTTAGCCTTTTTAGTTAGTCCTTTTTAGTGTTATTATACGATATTTAGTATCCTTTTTTAACGAACAGGGTTCTGGTAGGGGCTGTTCAGAGGGGCTTTCGCTAATTAGGAATTGGATGTATAATGACAAAAACGTTCTGATAAAACCGTCAGGATTAGAGGTAATTGAATGAGACCAAGTCAATTCAACTCAACACACTAAGCGTTAACTTTCTATTGTTGCGATATATTTAACTCTTTTCTTTCATAGATTGTCTCCATCGTTTAAATTCCTCCGTCAATACTTCTCCGTTTCTTAATTTCTTATTCACGTCGCTGGATAACTCCAACAAGGAAAATGTTCTAGTTCCCGAATCATAACTTAATCTAAAACTCTTAGATTCATCATTCTTATCAACATTTTCCACAATCCAATCCAAAGCTGCTCCATACCATTTCAAAGCACTAGTACAATTAATCTTATTCTTATTATTTTCATTAAGTGGATTATTTTTCATCATAATAGGCACCTCATCAGTCTTGTATACTTCAATATTCTTCAACATAAGATTATCGTCTCTGAACCCATATACAATAGTACGAATACCCATTAAGAAACATTGACACCAAGTTCTAAATAATTTTCGTTCAAACTTACTAACTTCATTTTCACTTTCTACTACTCGAATTGTTTTCAATTCAGCATAATGTTCAAGTACACTTTCTTTACTTCCTTCTTCAGGAATATAGTCCCATACACAATCTACTTCGCCAGCAAGGATCAATTTCACATTTCCAATACCAGTTTTGATAACACTCAAATATTGCTCATAATTATTAACCACTTTTTTGGTTCTTTTGTCGATCTCTGCTCGAGTAACATCAGCCCAAGGTTTGGGTATAGTAGCTATAGCTTCGAATTTATACCCTGCGTACTCACATCTTTTAAAATGTTCATTCCTCTCTGCAGAGAATTTCCGGCTCTTTTCTTCTTCTTGTTCCTTTAATCTTCTCATTTCTATTTCTTTATCTTGTGCAATAAATAATTGTCCATCATACGGTACAATGATCATATCGAATGCGTCAGATCCAAAATGAGGTAACGAAAGGATTTTGGTCATTAGACCACGGAATGTGACAATGTCTCCGCCGAGTTTTTTATTTTCATGAGCTGCTTCATACATTTGAATAGCAGTAAGAAATGAACCAAAATCAGATAAATGAGCTTCTGGGTTTCGTTTAAAGCGGGAATAACCAGCAGATAAATCTAGTTTCCCATCGTGTTCATAATCTAATTGGGCTTGGGGAAAATAATAATACGGGACATTTTCTTGTTTGATCTTTTGTTGATCATATATAAACAGACCATCTATTTCACGTGCGTACACGAATAGTTCACGTGGTTGTTTGAGAGCAGTGGTTTTTGCTCTAGCTGTCAACGGAAGAGACTTTAACATGATCTTTGTTGAAGGGAGTGGTCGGATGTATTTCTTTCTTTCTCCCCATCGCAGTTTGTAGATCTTTTTATCACCGAGATTTTTCAGTTACATTTTCTGTGCTCTGTTGCACGACCAACATAAAATAGTTTAAGAATAAAATTTTTCCATTAAGAACCAATCGATTTGACTTCGTACACTATACACACTCCACACAAATATGTCCACCAAGGCAGCATTAGTCAAATTAATAGTTGGAGCAGGTAAAGCCGCACCAGCCCCACCGGTTGGTCCAGCATTAGGTTCCAAAGGTGTCAAAGCCATCGATTTCTGTAAAGAATTTAATGCCCGTACTGCCCATTACATCCCCGATACACCTATTCCGGTAAAAGTCCGTGTCAAACCAGACCGTACTTTCACTTTTGAAATGAAATCTCCACCAACTACTTGGTTATTGAAAAAAGCAGCTGGGATTGAAATGGGAAGTGGGACTCCTCATAAAGATATTGTTGGTACGATTAGTTTGAAACATGTTTATGAAATTGCAAAGATTAAGAAAACAGATAATAAACATAAAGATACGGAAATGCAAGCTATTGTAGGGAGTATCATTGGTACTGCTAAAGTTATGGGAATTAATGTGGTGGCGTAGAACACCCACGTGGTTTTGTCTTGTACATATATGTATATTTAATTGAATATAGGTTTTTTCAATATCGTTAATGGAGCTTCTATGACCAGAGTTGGAAGTACTGTTCTAATTTCTGCTAGAATATCACTTCTTATATAGCCATTTCACTTTCTGATAGTATCTCTACAATTGGTTACTCTATTCCTATCATGACATTTTTCAGAGGAAGTTTACAGTAACTGAAGACCACCTAGTGAAGCCATCTATGAAAGAAAACTAACAATTAGTGCAGATAAAGAATATCTATAAATAAATTTCAATCTCTCTCGATATACAAATACAGAATACAAAATTATAAAGAACTAAATATCTATATAATGCCGAAGTATCTCGACCTCCCTTTACTTACGTTTTCCCTTATCAAACGCGGCAATATGTGCCTTACTCTGATCAACTTGAGTATGCTCATGATCGGAACAATGTATAACCTGATACGTCACATTTCCTGAATCATTATCAATTCGTTCTTCAACAGAACACATTTGTACCGAATTCAACCAAGGGTCTTGCATAACCTCATCAATAGTTATACGACAAGCAGGAGCCAATTCAACCATACGACCAATCAAGGGACGACAATCTTCCGGAAGAGCTAATAACAACCTATCCGCACCTAATTCACTAGATGTATGGTCTTTGGGTTGATGCTCGCCATTGGCATGTTCGACATCATCTTCAAGTGCTTCCGAAATATCACCAAGACTACTCAAACCTCCACCAGAATTAGTGGTGTTGTTGGTTGTAGATTCAGAAAGGTCTTGTGGAGTACGTTTCAATACTTCAGCTAATGGAGTGGTTGCTGAGTATGGTCTACTAGCAAATAATTTAAAACTTGGATCTGATAATTTAGGCACCTTCCAGGGAAATTTCTTTAACATCATACAACAATATATTATTGCTACTGACCAAACATCAACCGGTCTTGGATCATATTTGTTAAATACACATACTTCTGGCGCAAGATATGGATCGGATCCAACAATACCCTGAGATTCAATTAATGTTTTGGTAAATGGATATGAGAAAACTACCGCTGATCCAAAATCAATGATTTTAACAATACCACGAGCATCAATAACACAGTTATCCAACTTTAAATCACGATGTGCCAATCCCATAGAATGTAAATAATGAACACCGGATAATACTTGTTTAAAACAACAATTAATCTCTTCTCTGCTCATTTGATTAGACATCACAATTGCAAACAAGTCATAATCACAATATTCCATCACTTGCAAAATCCTTTCATTTTCATAACATATTTCAACCGTTTCGATAATATTAGGATGCTTTAAAGTAGAACCAATACAATACTCACCAGTAATCTTTTTAGCGTAATCACGTTTAGATTCATTGGGATATTTTGCTCGGAATTCTTTCACGGCAAATACTTTCTTATCAGAAAGTCGGGTCACTAATTTAACAGCTCCTCCAGCACCAGCCCCCAAATAATCACCAAATTTACTATACCTCTTCGAAAATGGAATTTGTTGGTGCATTGGATTTAATACTGTCAGGATAGATTGTCTACGCTCTTGATAAAGCACCTTATTTTGTAAAGTACCTGACCGACTGATTGAACCGGAATAACCTGGTGATTGTGACATTGAAGTATTTGATGAAGTGGTACCAATGGAGGCAGAATATGAATTCCCGCCTTGGAAAGATGTGCTAGGTTGGGCTACGGGACTTGGAATTGTAACGTTTCCCGAGTTTGATGATCTTAAAGAACTGGAGAGGTTGGAAATTTGAGTTTCGATTGGTTTGCTGCTACTTGTTTTCTTGAAAAAACGTTTCAAGTTTGCCATGGAACTATGTCTAGTCATGGGTTGGGTAGAGTGGCTTGATTCGGATGAAGATACCGAATTTGGTGAAGAACCCAACAAGCTCGGACTTTCTTGATACGAGTTGTTATAAAAATAACCTAAATCAGTGGTCGAATCTTTCCTTGGTGGTTTACTTTTCAGTGAAAAGAAGAATGACAATGATGACTGCGATCCAGAACGTTGTTGAGATGACAATGACTGCGCTTGTTGAGCTTGTGCTTGAGCCACTCTTTGTTTGGAAACAACAAACCTGGGTTCAATTGACGATGTGCCAACTTGAGGGGATTGTATATGAATTGATGAGATTGGTTGCCCATTGGGTAAATTTGGAATATGCGATGTTGATTCGTTTATAGATGAAAATGAACCTTCGCGCGAAAGAGACGTAGCCATGTTGGTTGTGGAAGCCACGCTGCCATTTCTGTTTCCACCAGGCGCAGAATATGGAATTGAGGAATATAAACTTTCTCCTCCAATATAAAATGACGAGTGAGTAATGGAGTTATTTTTTATAGTTCTTGGACTTGTTCCAGACCTCGCCAAACTATCTTTGTTTTGAAATAATTGGTTTGAAGAAAATGAATTTGAATATTGTCTTGTATACGGTGATGTAGGAGTTATTGATGCGATCGATGGGATGTCATCTTGGCACGCGGCGTTATATTTTCCATTTGAACCGCTTTTGTTCATAGGTACAGCAGCAGACGTTGCATTACCCGAGCCATGGGTTTCATTACCTGTTGATATCGCCGTGGTAGGTTTCTTTGCGGTTGTATCCAATGATAACCCAGATCCATTAGATTTTAAATTTGGAGATAGTATTCCGTTTGAAGAGGCAAACTTCTTATCCAAGGACACTTCGGATGCATTTTTTGAGCCAGCTGGTGTAGATAAGCTTGAAGTGGATGACTCCTGAATGAGCCTAGTTAATGAAGACATCTTTTGTTGATTGTTTACAGATATCGGACTGGATCCAAGAGAATTTAAAGCATCCTTAAAGCTGTTTGGACTTCCTGGTGGGATATTTTCTATATTGGCCATGATTGAAAGTTTATTTTGATTATGTACAGGAGGGGAGTCTTTAATATCTTATTTCCTTTTTATTTATTGAAATTGTGTACGTGGTGGGTATATAAACTAGAATTACTTGGTGGTTATGAACTTATTTGATATCTTCTGTGCAGTTAAGTTAAGTGTTAAATCGTTTTGAAATATAAATTTCAAAAGTTTAGAAAAGTTCAACGTTTTTTTAACATTCTTCTATTTCCACATTTCTTTTTTTTTCTCCCCCTTTTTTTTTCTTGGAATTTTTATATGAGTGAAGATTTTTTTTTGGAGTGATCGGAATAAACTTTTTTTGTTCCCGGTTTTTGTTATCGGCAATAAATCTCTCAATTAATTTGCTTTAGATAAAGTCGAATTTCACCACACTTCATTTTAAAATAATAATGACAATGGCATTGACACACACGCAGAATTTCTTTGTTAATCACATGATTCAGCCAATACAATGTCTAACTAACCCCGTTAATAATCGTATCTCAAGCAACCAAACGACTAATAATATAATATGTGATTACACGTATGATATTTGATCTGAATTATCTGATGATTTAATTATGCAATAATTCTTGTTATCTTTTGTGTGAACAGATTTTTCTTTTTCCGGCATATTTTTTATTTTCTTCAATTTTGTTCAAACCATCAGATATAACCATATGAACTGATTTCTCGTTGGAATTGCATGTTCCAGATTGTTCCATATCTCTAACGTGGTATATCACTACAACGTATCTCTCACCCACTTCCTTCCTTCTTTCCCCGGACAGTCGCTTAGCTTTTCTTATTTTGGTGTCGCCTTTTGTCGGCGTTCGACCGAAAAAGGTGGGGTTGCATTAATCTTGTTTCGTGAGGCATTTTTTTTTGAGTTCTTTACACGAAGAGGCTGCAACATTCAACTGCAAACGAAAGCCACCTGAAAAATGTATCATCATGCTTTTTCCAATGAAAGCGAAGAAAAAAGCCATCAACTCCATAGCAGATAATTTTAGGTCTCTAATGATACATAACCTGATTTGCTTTGGTTTCGGATCTGGCAAAAAAAAACCAATACAGATTAAGGTTAAAATTACTTCTTTGCGTGACGTGCGTCGGTAAACAGTAAACTTCTCTAACCATGAGATTGGGAGGTTTCGCCTGTATCAAGAACTGTAGGAATTAATGAACTCAGAAATGCCATTTTGGGTTATAGTGGGAAAAGACTAGTTTAAATTAACCTAAATTGATTTAGACAAAACCACTTTGAGATCTGCAATTTATGGAAACCACCACTACACTCCTCCAACAAGATCATTTATTCAAAGCTTCACGGATAATAGATTTCCACACTCAGGACCATTTACCTGGAAATTACTATTCAATCATCCTTGGAAAAATGATCTGTTGCGACCATTCCATGTCCAAGTGGTTTCTGTACCTTGCACTGCAATTAACAATGTTTGCAACGTTGATTAAAGTTAAGAGGTGTTTGCAAAATCTTAGCTAAAACAAATTTCAAAGCAATCAGATTGGTATAATTCCTAGTTAGATCAATTGTATTTAACCCTAACCTTATGAATAACAGGCACAATGGACTGGAGATGAGGCAGGCATTTGGAAAATACACAGGGCAGCATCTAATCACACCTTAGAGGTTTTTAATTTCAGTGTGTCTTTGACAGTAAAGTGGTATGTGTAAAAACTAAACATCCGTCTGTCTTCTGGAATGTCCTTCAAAAACGCCCATAGTAAAAGTAACTGTGTAGGAAATGGACCAATTCTAAGAACAAAGTAGCTAATTACACACTTTATAAATTACTTTCAATTTTATTCACTCAGTTCCATTTGGTTGTAAAAAATTGTGAAAATACAAATTTTATAAATAACAAAAAAATAAAATCTTTTGTTTTTGGAAAGTGATTTTCTCTACCCTTCTCTTGAATTCCATTAAAATTAACTACATATGATTTGCAATGCTATATATATATATATGACCCAATCAAGTCTTCCTTGACTTTCTCTTGCTACTTCCAGATTTTGGTTTAACTGAAGTAGACTTGCTTTTGTTTTTAGAATCTTTAATATTACTCAAAGTATCATCATCAGGAAATAATGGCAAATCTTTACTCGTAGACCCTCCGGTGGAAACAATTCCAATTTGACTTCTTAATTCCGTTAATTTATGTTCTAATTCATCAGTAGTTTCCGGTTTCTTAGTCAAGTCCCTCTTTTTAGCCAATTCAACTTGTTTAGCCAATTCCTTTTCTTCTTTAGTTTGATTTCTATTCCGTTCAATCGCAGATGCAGTTTCTAATTTCTTGATTAACTCTTCAGTTTTGACAAATAAGTCCTTTTGTAACTCTCTATCATCAAATTCTTTTCTAACTTTTGTTAAAATCTTACATTCTTGAATTACATTCCCACCATTTAATTTCATAAAAATGGGAGCAAATAATGCAAAATAAAATGACTGAGATCCTTGTTCTAAACTCTTGAAACATAACCACCAAATAGGATATAGAAATATATAAACAAGTAATCCCCAAATGCTACCCATAGATAGGAATCTTCTTGTGGAGGGAGATCTCAATAAACCAGGGTTAACCAAATTGATCCTTATATTACAAGGAGCAAGATCTTTACGTTCGTACTTCATCAATTGATTTTGATATTCCTTAGCAAATAATCCAAGCAACAATTTCGAAGTTCCATACAATTTCCAAGGTGCTTGTTTCGGATATCTTCTAATTTCCCAACCCAAATCATCCAAATCAATTTCTGCCAAATTCATCAGTGAACAAGTCGCAATAACAACCCGAACATCTCTATCGGGAGGTTGACTACGTAAACTAGGGCCTAACAAGGTCAACAATTGGAAATGACCAAGATAATTTATCCCCAATTGTCGTTCTATCCCATCCATAGTTATTTGTCGTTCCTTCCCTCTGGGGATGCATTCCGCAGCACAACAAATCACCCCATCTAATCTTCTCGGGGTAGCATTATCTAACCATCGAGTAGCAAATTTTCTTACACTATGCAAACTACTCAAATCACATTCTTCAGCATATATAAGTCCATTACTGGTTTTATCCCTCATATCTTGAATATAATCAGCTAGCCAGATATCATTAGTTCGACGAGTTAATAAAATCAATTGCGCGCCCCTATTCGCAAGTTCATAAGCTATATGCTGGCCAAGTCCACTCGTGGCACCTGTCATAATGAAAACTTTTCCATGCATGTCCCGTTCCCAAGTATTGGAAGTACCGGAGAAATAATATTTGAGGATCGCGATTAGTGTGGCGATGGGTATGACCGTGGGAGCATATTGTTTGATATGGTCCCAATAAGGAATAATCTGGGGACCTTCCACGAGAACACTACTTATGAAATCAACTGGCATATTTGGATACTGTCTAATAAGTTTGTCTATTGGGTTTCGCTAAACACTCTATACTAAGAAAAAAATTGTTCGTGGCAGTTGAGATTTTTTCAAATAGTGAGGTTGCGAGAAAACGGCAGTAAAAATTATTTTTTTTTTCACTCATCTCATCTCTTATAACCAGCTTTCCAACTATTAGAACACCGACCACCAATGGACGAATCAGTATTCTACATATCCCAGGGTGACCCCCTCGATAAGACCTCTCAATCCTCCCTTGCCCATGCTACCTCGATTCACACCTCACACCATCAAATCTCTTTTCGTCAAGCCGATTCACCACTCAACGGTTCCCATCTTACAGGATTCGGCTCTGGGGAACGATTATTTGCCTGTTCCAATACCAAAGCTCTCATTACAGTGTGGTCATGGGGTAAAGAAGCTCCAGAACAACGTATTCCCATCCCTGAACCATTATCTTGTTTGACAATTGTTGATCATCCCGTGACTGGAGAATCGAATTTCGCGGTACCGAAATTTAGAGTTCCTTGGTTATTAGCTGGTGGATCCAAATCTGGGAAGATATATATTTGGGAACTTGGCTCTGGAGATTTGATTTGTGTTAAGGAAGCGCATTATCAAGGTATAACGAATATTAGGTTTAATTCTGGTGGTACTTTTTTGTTTACAAGTGGTGAAGATGGAAGATGTATCGTTTGGAATACTGTTGATTTGATTTCTATTAAAGAAGATCGAAATACGAAACCATTTTATCAAATAACGGATAATACCTTACCTATAACTGATATGATTGTTAATAATAGTGGACTAATTAACGATCTCAAATTATATACTAGTTCCAAAGATAACACAGTTCGAATTTATGATATAATGTCAAAACAATTATTAACCACATTTATATTAAACAATTCAGTTGAATGTCTTACTTTAGACCCAGCAAATCGTGCGATATATGTTGGATTAGATAATGGTACAATTAGATCTATCCCATTATATAACATAAACTCCAATACTGGAGTGTTGGAAAGTGTTGGAGGATTAAATAAAATCATAACTTTAGATGCAGATCCTAATTTAAAACATACATTTGTTCAACACCAAACTGCGACCACAGCTTCAGGTAATACAACTCCAACTGCAGTTACCAAGTTGGCAATCTCATTAGATGGAACAAGTATAATTTCAGGAGATTCAAAGGGAAGAGTATTTGTATCAGATATAGTGACAAAACAAGTCATAAAAGTATTTACACCAAACACTACAGCTATCACATATCTTACAGTTGCAACTTTACCTAATGATCAACTAACTCCAACCATTGGTGGAAATTTGGATAAGAAACATAGAATGATACCCCAATTTAAACGAGTTTTGGCAAGTAATGAACCAACTGATCATTATTTATATTTAGATATTCCTAGTAAATTGAATCAAGGTGATGAAGACTTTAAATCTTGGTTAAATCAAAAGCAAAATGAAGAACTAGAATTTAGAAATTTATCTGCGGTGGATTCAACTGTTAAACAATTAAAGGGTGCTGTTGGTGCTAGTAGTAGTGTTGTTGATAATTCTAAAATGGTTGATCTTGAAGAGAAATTGAAGAAAGTTGCTGATGCTTATTCTGAATTAAGAAACAAACATGAATTGCTTATCAAAGATCATGCTAAGTTACTCGACAGTATGGATAAATAGGCATAATCGAAACTAAGACTAACATTTTGTATATTAATCTACAAATCGTTTGCATATAGAGAAATCTTATTGTCGAAAAAGTAAATTTGCAGCAATTTTTTTTCTATGTTAGTATTTATGAGCGAAGGATGGAAATGCCCATCGCACATTTTAAATTGAAAAAAAAAAATTATTAAATCTTAGTTCGACTATCCCTTACAAAGGATAAGTATAATAAATATTAGATAAATAAACAGATATAACATGTCGGAAGTTGAGACCAACAAGTTATCCAAAAAGCAAAAGAAAGCTCTTGGATTCCGTAAATCAAAAGAAGAAAGAGAATCGGAAAAACAAGAAAAACAACAAAAGAAAAGAAAACTAGAAGAGGAAACCGATGCTAAATCATCAGCTGATACTGCAACCACCAGCACTAACACTACTACTACTACTGGTACACCAGATAGCGAATCGGCTGCCCCAAAGAAGAGAAAAACAAGAAGAGGTAAGAAAGGAAAAGGTGTTAATGGTGGTCGTGGACCTAGATTCATAGTATTTGTAGGTAATCTACCTTATGACATAACTCAACCAGAATTAGTTAGTCATTTCAAGAATAGTAATCCTGATAGAATTAGAATTAGACAAGATAAGGGAATAGCATTTTTAGAGTTTGATAATGATACTAAAGAAATTCAAAGTAAGATGGAGTTAGCATTACGTATGCATCATTCAATGGTTAAGAATAGAAAGATAAATGTTGAATTAACTGTTGGTGGTGGTGGGAATTCCGAAACTAGAATCCAAAAGATTAAAGAAAAGAATGAAAAACTGTTGGAAGGTAGAAAGAAAATGGATGAAGTGAAAAGAACAAAAAAACTGGAGAAAAAGAAAGAGGGTGGTGCGGCTGGTGCAAGTATCGACGGAGGTGCTTCTTCCTCCAGTGCATCTGTCCGAACAAGTGTACATCCTTCTAGAATGAGACTTATTAGTTAACAATATAGGTTAATAATTAACATAATATAAAATTTATCCAAACAATAACAAAAATTACAAAACAAACAGTGATTATAGAAAAAAAAAGTAAATGAACAGGAAAGATATAAATATATATAAATAAAAATACACCCAAATACTCTCTAATATGTTTGGTCAAACGTGTAAAATATGATATGTTCATTGTAGTATTGTAACAGTTTATTAAACTTGAGTTGGAGGGGGGAAGGGGAAAGGAAGGTAAGTGCCCTTTTAGTTTATAAATATGGATTGATACATTGGGGGTATACATATATTTTGAGGTAAGAGGGTGTTTTTGGAAATCATTATTATTGTCTTTTGTTTCTTTCTTATAATATAGTACATTTCTTTCTAATAATATATCTCCTCCGTCTATGTTCACCATCATTTTGGAACCCAGGTATTCCACTTACATGAGGTTTTTTAGATTTTGGAGGTTCCAATACTGCTCTAATTGCAAAATCAAAAATCTCTCGAACCCCAAATTGAGTAGCTGCAGAACATTCCATATAATCAATGGCACCAATTTCTACTGCTAATTTCTTACCTTGTTGATAAGTAATTGCTTTTAATCCTTGAGAAGCCAATTCATCTAATATGCCATAGTCATCTCTTAAATCAAGTTTTGTACCTATTAATAAGATCAAAATATCTTTAGGACAATGATGTAAAATTTCAGGTATCCATTTAGTTCTTACATTTTGGAAAGAATCAGGATTAACAATGGAAAAACAAACTAAAAAGATTTCTGTTTGAGGATAAGATAAAGGTCTTAACCTATCATATTCAGATTGACCAGCAGTATCCCAAAGACCCAACTTGATTGGCTCCCCGTCAATCATAACCGAGGCTGAATAATTGTCAAAAACAGTGGGGATATAATCATTAGGGAAAGTGTTGGTTGTGTATGAAATTAAAAGACAAGTTTTACCAACACCACCATCACCAACAACGACTGCTTTAATACTTCTCATGGCTGTTCGTTAATTTCTTGTGTATATTTCTTTCTGTTGTGGTTTATGACTGTTTTATCTATTATATAATACTACACGACCTTCTTTGTTAATACAGAATTGACTTGAAAAAAAAAGAGAGCTTTTGTGTGTGTATGTGTGTGTGTGGGTGTATGTTTTACCGTGAATGGGTAGTGTGTATGAGTATGTGTGGGTTTACCGGGGTGAAAAATCACTTTAAAAGTAGAAAGAAAAATGTAACTTTGTTTTCCTTTTGGGGGTTTTTAATTGAAAAAAAAAAATCATTTGGTTTTTTTTTTCTTCCCCTGTTAAAGAAAAGAAAGAAAAATCATCATTCGTTAATTTTTTTTTTTTTAAAATAAAAATGATTTTTGGTTGATTTGGAAATCCTTATTTTTTTTTGTTTTGTATTTAATTCCCGGATGGGTTATTTTTACACTTTTAACGAGGTTTCAATTAATCCTATATGTTCATATATATCAAAGCAAGAGGCACTAATTATTACCATTTGGCCACCTGCATGGCGCTCCTATTGGCCAAAATAGGCAAGTCAAAATGAACGATTTTTTGTTTTTCGTCTAAACTGCAAATTAGGGCTGCTCTC
>JAKTZT010000028.1:0-51693 GCA_030578955.1 Hemisphaericaspora insectamans | reverse complement strand
TGAATGTGTTGTTGTTATCGTAGTCTTTTTCGAGTATTAAAAAAAATTATTGCGCGCAAAAAAAGCATTGGTTTGATTTCAAAAAAAGAAAACCAAATTGCACCACCACCATTTCTTCTTATTCCTTACCAACTTAAATGAAGATACCAACAGCAATCCATCAATCAATCAATCTTCCACAGTTAAAGAATGTCCTGCCTGTGAAGTGCCACTACTAATTCAATACAAAGAATCAGCTGTTTCTTATAAATGATCATCAATGTATTCAAAATCAGCGGTTGGTTATAAAACGCTACCGCAGATTGATCAATCAATATAATGTATATTCCATCAGGAACATGATATAGGATATCTTCCAGGGTTGTTAAACCAACGACAGAAAGTCCCAACAAGCTAGATCTTATAATGGTGGAGATTCATAAACATAAGTGTTTTTGCCGTTCACCTCCACCATCACCAAAAATCAATATCATCGATGATGGTGTTTATAAGGCATCCAAGCATCAATCCTGATAGTACTATTGTGGAAATCGATGATTGGCAACATCACGAAGATTTAAACTTAGATGAATGGGGTGTTAACAACTGGAATATTTTGATTCATCAACTTTTTACAGAAATGATAATTGTGATACCGCACCAACGAATTAAAGCAAGAACAACGCATTGATAGAAGATGAAAGAGTGACCATTCCTGAAGAGGTACCAAAAGAAAAGATAGTTCAATTGCAAGTTGTGGTATTTTTATTGACCAGTGAAAATGTTGATTTCGTCTGTTATTATATGTACTCGATGCCAATGAAGATACTGAATTTATCAATGATAAACTGGGAACAGAACACTCCCGTCAAGCTAAGGAGTGGCGTAATCAACTCCAAAAAGTCCCAAAAGGTTGCAGCAAATAATGGTGATGTTCCATAAGAGTAACTGTTTTTCCTATTCACCACCACCAACACCAAAAATCAATATCATCGAAGATGGTGTTTATAAGGCATCCAAGCATCAATCCTGATAGTACTATTGTGGAAATCGATGATTGGCAACATCACGAAGATTTAAACTTAGATGAATGGGGTGTTAACAACTGGAATATTTTGATTCATCAACTTTTTACCAGAAATATATAATTGTGACAAGGCACCAACAAATTAAATCAAGAACAACACATTGATAGAAGATGAAAGATTCACGATTTTATAGTGCCTTACAAGAAAGAACGTTCAACTTCAAGTTGTTGTATTTTTATTGACCTGAGAACATTTAGTTTTTTTTTCACTTTTTTTCAATAAGACAGTTCAAAATCTCAAATATCCAGTATATTCCAGAGTAAGGTAAATTAAAGAACCCTCAAAACAAAATTAAACTAGAAAAAGAAGGGTTCATTTAAGAAGTATGGGAAATAAATAACCTTGTATTGTGGTTGGTTTCGACTGATTTATAGAGCCCAGCTATTTAAATATCCCGAATAACGAAAAGGCATGAATAATGATACAGAGATCATGAAATTCAAACTAGAATGTGGTGATATCAATAGTATAATTGCCCCAAGGACTGAGATGAGTATCGATAGAAAAGGTTTACCCATTCATTGAAAAAGAACACATTGGTAATAATGTTGAAATCCCCAAAAGAAGAACTGGAATGCATCCACTCAAGTGATCCTTACACATATATTAAATTATATACTTTTTTATAGATAATCTTAGAGTCTTCCAAATAATAAGATAAAGATATGTGTGATAAACTATCCTGGTAATTCTGAAAAAATTTAAAACAGTCAATCAACACCTTTGCTATTAACACACAATTTTGACAATTGCTTCTGAATAATTCATTGGGCCAACATGCATAATCTACGTTATTTTTTGAATATTCTGTGATTCAACTCTTCGCACCTAGTTTCAATATCAAATCACGTAAGATTGGTCAAAACCATGATTGAATCTAATCCAACGACACCTATCATGTTTCAAGTGAACGATCCAAAAACCCAAAAGAGAGATACTCAACTAATTTGACAGATTATTTTTCGTTTCAATAATCTGTTATTAATTTATATGTTGTACATTCTTTAGATGTAAAAACAATCTGAAAAAAATCGACAATATATTTGAAAGGAGGTGTTTGCATCAGGATATAGCTTTAACTAGAAACATGGAATGAAAATAAAAGTAAGTTATTCTTTGATTGATCTATTCACTCTATAAATGGGCAGTCGTGTAGAATTGGTTTATGAAACTAGTTTCATAAAAACTTTTTAAAATACTTAAATGGTGAACAAGAAGCAGACCCAACACATGCTGGAATTGAATGAATTGAAGTTTAATTATTCTGAAAATATAAAGGAAAGAAATAACTTGGCTAATCTCAGTATCACCGTAGAAAAGTAGATGATTATTTGTTGTTGAGAATAGTACAGAATTGACTTCGTTTTAGTTGTTGGAAATACTCTCTCAGGAATATTTGCAACAGGATCAGTTACCACAGCTACCGCTGGTGGTTTGTTTTGAAGGTCATTATCGGTTGGTATGATTTATTATTTTCTTGAGAATAGAAGAATAACTTGGTAAATTAGCATTGGTGGATAGTTTTTTATTACGTACTGATAAAACCAGATTAGATTCGTAATGTAGAGAGTGTTTGATGGATAGAGTCCAATGCAAGCAATATTTTTTCCCAAAATCATGGTTCAGGTCAAACAAAAGGTGCCATGCACGATAATGTTACCGTATTTCACCCAAAGTTTCCGTGGTCAGCCGAAGATGCCTTGATAGGTCATCAAATGCAAATTCTGCCGTCTTGCGTTTCAAAAAGAGGTTTGTCATTCAACAGCTATCTTCACTGGGACTAGATGCGGTATATAGTTAATTTGTTTATCCTGAGTTTTGCACATCATATTGCATGGATGTTTTTTTGTTGTTAAACCTAGTTTAGTGGAGGGAGGGAAAGTCATTTTGTCATCACCGATTCTGGATCAATCGATGTAGATCCAAATTTTCGATAGATAATCTCATTGTCTATACATCTCCGTGATTTAGGATGCCAAAGAAATAGAGCATGGTATCTAGCCAACAAAGTTTAACACTACTAACAACTCTGATTAGAAACCGCATAACAGTAGCATCTAAAATAGATACAAATTACATTGGCGTTTGTTTTCATCGTTTCCCCCTACATTAAGGGCCTGGATTTTATTCAACATCGCTTAGATGATATTCGTTATTCTTTCCCATAGCTGATGCCATGCAATTCCAACAAAAAAATATAAAACTGGGAAGAATAGACAAACACTAAGGGGCAAAATAAATTTGTTTAGATAAACATTTTCTATCAAAATTATAAAACGAAAAGCTGTAACCTTCAGGTATATCATAAAGCTCAATGACGACGAAAAGAAGTGTTCGGTGGATACTAAATCTTCCCCCAGAAATATTGCAACTTATATTCAACATTATTCCCTGCCGCTATCTTCCGATGTACTTCGGTATTCATGAAATCGGAATTTACGCTTCCAAAGCCTACTGCGCAGATGTAATAATTAGAGATTTGCTAACCTATCCTTTTGGCGGTAACTCGAATTCAAAACAGAGTTTGAACCGCCCCGTGGATTATTTCCCTAGTTTGAGAGAGTTTGTCGATTACTGCTCACAATATCCTCATTACAGGCCACATTCAATTTGGGTTACTACTGTTTGTGAGATGCTAGATTTGTATAAAATCTTCCCTAGTTGGTACTTAAGCCTTAGATTTTCTAACACTCATTATGGGTCAATGGTTTGTGGTTTACAGCCCATCGGCCAAGGGTCTTCGCATTTTATTAGCAGATTTGCAAGGGATGTGCTTCAAGGATTTCAACGAACAATTGCTCCGACCTCTTGTCATGTTGAATTAAACGCTATCGAGGTAACTGTTTTTGAATGCGATTCCCTAACCCAAAATTTTCTCCGCACTTTGCCGCAAAATATGAATTTCTTGTGCTTAGATAGCCCACTTCTGGTAAAGCATAAATCTATAAAATTGGATATTCCAGTTCAATTGAAACGTTTGGAAATAAATTGGAAATCAAGTCCAAGCATTTCCAAATTGGATCTAACCAGGGCCCTGGGGCTTTCGTATCTTCAGGCAACACTTAAGGGAATCAGATCCTTGCGGTCTATAATATTACCCACCTCTATGGTCCATTTGAGTGTTTCCTGTCGAATCTTAGTTTGTTTGAAAGGTCTAGAGTTATATCGAAGCCTAAAATCACTCAAGATCGGGTGTAAGCTCGCGCTGTTGCGTTTGACTAATAGAAAACATTTAACCTTACCACCCAATATTTCGAATGTACTGATTTACCAGCATGGATTGTTTCTGTTCCATACTAAAACACAATTTACATATGAAGAATGGGATTTCACCACACCAGATATAATCTCAAGAAACGTTGATTTCGAGGAGCATTCTAGATCATTGGTGATATCCCAGCGCCATATTGATTATTTTAAGAATTGCGGATGGTTACAAAGCGTTGTTGATCTAACTCTTTTAAATTGCGACTTGAAATATCTTAAAGAAGGAAATTTGAGGTCACTATCCAGTTTAAGGCTTCTTGATTTGAGCAATAACAATTTAAACTCGCAATGTATAGATCACCTTCCGATGAATTTGAAAGTATTGAAGTTATGTGGAAATAAAATCAATAAACTTTGCAAGCTACCTTGCACCGAATTGCTTGAATTAGATTTGACTGCTAACGACTTCGGCGGGACAATTGACAAATCGAACTTGCAAATTCCTGATAGTTGTCAAACTCTAAAATTGGACAATAATCGGATCAAATCGTTTGGTGCACATTTTAAATTTCCATTGAATTTGAAAGAATTATCAATACTAAAACCCTTCGAGATCTATGAGTTAAAGTTTTCCATCGACATCGAATATAACATTTTGGACTTGTTTGAGAAGCTCCCAAAATTTGCCTCTATTGTCAGATTGTCAGATTGTATATTTCCCCAAACATCTGCTTCTGCAAGTTGGTTGGCAAAAAATAAGAATAAACAAAAGTAGATTCCCATGGGGTTACAAGTATTATCAATGGGCAGAGCCGCTGGCTCAATCCAGTTTGCTGAAAACTTTAACTGTCTCAAAGGTATTCAGATTCGTTATATACCCTTGCTAGAGTTGTCCAAATTACCTAAAACATTGGAATACATGCGTTGCGAAAGCGAAGTGGCCACTGGTGATATCACATGTTTAAAGCATCTCAAGGAATTTTTATTGGTGACAAATGCACTTGAAAACAAACGATTAATAATTCCAAGGCTGGTCAAATACTGTGCTGTTTGTTGCACTTGCCCAGATTCTCAAGAAATCAAACTTGATGAATGTTTCGACTTGATGTATTTGGGGCTTTCAAAAGGATTAATAGACACCAATTATATATTGGAATATTTCAATTTCTTACATGAGAGAAATCCCATAAATTATGTATGGGTAGGAATCGATTTGCTAGTTACTATTTGGGAGCCTGAATTTGACTACTTAAGAGACAAAAAGTTTTTGCGTCGTGCGGTTTTGGGAAGCAGGTGGTTTCCGCCGAGTCCTTATTGAGGTACCGGTGGTTTTACATTTGTTTGTAAAATGCATTTCCCGCTAGTATGGCATTAGGCGGTGCTAGTGGCTATATAGACTGGTTATTAAAACGGAATGTCAGCAGTTCTAAAAAACGATGTGATTATTGTTCCAAGAACCTTTAAAAATCAGGTTTTTCTAATTGGGCCTAAGTTATACAAAGTAAAGAAGGCTGTTCTACTCATGTCTCTTTAGATGATTTATCATCTTTTCCTTTTTTTATTTTCACGTACTCTTTTTATACATGATAATATATAGAATCGGAAAGAAATATCCCTGGTGTATGGATATTTTGATTTCTTTTATATCATTATATGTTTAGATTTCACCGCGGACCATCAAACTATTCTTGTATTTTGGCTTTCTATGATACATTTGAATTTATGAAGAAGGAAACACCGTGAAAAGTCTAAGGGGCTTGCAAATGCTTTCAAGAAATCTACTGCTGCTGATGATCAATTGGATAACTAATGAAGTTTACGCACTTTAATGCCGAAGAAGGTGGTGCATTTTTTATTAGATTTATTATATCCATATTTCAAAAAAAAGTTCTCATGGAACTTCCTATTCTATTCCAACAGAATTGACGAGATTCAATGTGCTCAATAAATTCAATTAAATTGTGATTTTTCATTGGAATAGCCAAACGGCCAGTTGCCATGTACAAAGTATGTGCTAGTAAATACATTCGTTGGAGCCACCTTCTCATCTATACAATTTTATGATAGAGTCACACCGAAAGGAAGGGCTGATGTATGGGGTGGACAAACTCCGGGAAGATGATGGGTAGACAGACAAGTTGATAAGAGCTATCTTAATTCCTATCACGCCACAGCGAATAGTTATAGGGTCAAATCCAATAGACTCGACGATATTGCCAGATTAGATGCATTGAGACTTATCGCCGGTGGTAAGTAACGGAGATTTTAATAGGTGGGTTGGAGCTTCAATGTAGAAAACAATCGATTTGTTTATATCGTCGATGAGTCCAATTTACATCAGATATATGTGATGAAATGACCAAAGCCCTATGAATAATGACTTCAATGACATCTTTAAACACATTTCGATCACCTGAGTTATTATCGCTCAACATGAAATGATCTGGAAAAATATTGGAGATGATTATGATGGTTCTTAATTATTATATCTTGAAAAAAATCTATCCCTTCTTCCTTTCTAAAAGTGTCGCAAGGTTACTGATAGATTTCAGACTCTGCATCATTGAAAACATATTTGCAGTAAGCTTTTGAATCAGTTCTTTTTTTTATAATGGATGGGGAAATATTGACCTTGTTTCGCTTTGGAAATAGCAACTTAAATCACCAAATAACTGGCTTTTCGACTTGGTTCTTATTGCCATCAACTTGGGAATACTTTTTCCAATCCTCTCTGAAATTCAATGGAAATTCTTGAGGGTTTATGTAATCGCTGTTGAGAAGAAAAAGTAATGCATGGTATGAACCCAGAGTGAGAAAGAAACTGGTATGAGAAAATTTCAGGTGAAAGAAAAATGAAACTAAGAGTGAACAATATATTGAAAATTACAAGTATATAGTACAACCTTGATAAGTATTGCTGTTCAAGACTTATCCCCATTCATATTTTGTTTGAATATACGTGTTTACGTTTATAACGTAAACATCAATTCATCTCCAATAATGTAAGGCGATTTATTTACATCAGATTCACCCACGTTATTTCAATAATCACATTGCCACAAAATATAATATAGGTTCCTTGATTCTTCCTTCAGATTAAAAGCCAATGCTTTAACAAATTGCTCGCACTAATAGTAGAAGTTCATCAGCAGATGTCTTTGATGGATCACAATTTGCTTAGCTTCGTTAAAGAAGGGGTCATGGACAAATGTGGATTTCTTAAGAACAGTATGGAGCTTTTTTCCAAGTGACTAAAGGGTTCTTCTTCGTTTATGATCCAGTCCAGAGTAAAGCAAATCCCTTCGATCTACACTAAAAGCCATTCAAATTGGGAAAAAATGAAAATCCTCATGTTTCGCTTAAAAATGACAAATAAATTTTATTTAAAAAAAAAATCGAGATTTTCAATCAGCCTCCAATTCACCAAGCATGTCTCAGTTCGAATTTAGTCCTGGTCAGTTCACTGAATATGAAGCAGCATTTGCTGAAGGGGATAACCTATTTTCCTCGTCTACTCAATCCACAAACCCTGGACCTCTTGAAATTCCCTCGCAGGCCCTGGAACTAGATGTGGACTCTCCAGTCAACCCAACAGATCTTACTCATGATACTGTAAGGAAAATGATGGTGGTTATAAGATAAGTTACTGCAATGGCTTTATGAAATGGACATGGTATCATTCTCGTCTTTTCAAAACCACTTGCTACCTTAAAGCAAAAAATATTCGACTACTGATTCGCAAAGGTATAATGTCGGCTTACCGGTTGGGGTTTACTTAAAGGGAGAGTATGAACTATGTTCAGAAATGGGACTCCTTTACAGCCTTTGAGAAGTCCTATTATGAAGAAATTTAAAGAGATGTTCTTTGGGTTTTAGCTGGAATTCACTGGTGGAACTAGGTATTCTGTACCAGAAGAACAGTCTTTGCAAGATCTTGTTCTAGATGGGAGCTATTACTTTAACGAAGATACTCATCACATCACACCAGAAAAGACAAAAGGATGGGCTTTAACATGTACTCCATATCAGCAACAAGTTTTATTTGGTTACAGCGGAATATTGAGATTTTCCATGATTTTAAAACCTGAAGGCTTTTGATTTTAGAAAGGCTCGGGTTCCAGTTTACACATACGTTTTAATGGGGAACAAAAAAGTAAGAGGAAATTCCATTAGCTTTTTCATCACGAATGGTACTGGCCTTCGGCCTTAAGATGGTTTTGGAAACAGCTTCAAGATATCTTTTGCAACTCTTCTTTAATTGTGATTGACTCTACCATAAATGTTGCTAATAGTATCAAGGACGCTTACGAAAGTGGTGTGAGATGCATAATCAACAAGAACCTGTTTGAGTTTTCACTTAATGAAACATTGAGGATAAATACACCAGAGATACGCGAACATTTTAAAAGGAAATTTATAAACCTCGCTTCAATACCAGACTCAGATTTTGCATAGAATGGGAGAAATTATTTGACGAATTTGAGGGTAAAGAGGGTGTTGATGGATTAAAAAACAACTTTATTCCTTGGAAGAAATACGCTCATATCTGAAGGGGAGAGGGAGATGGATATAATGATACCGAATCTTTAGGAAATTTCTTTACTAATTTTGATCCCTATTGTGCTCAAATCTATGAAGCCAAGACATTGACTCACATTACACATTTTACCCACCTTATAGCTGTTTAGAGCTTTTTTTTTTCACCGTTTTGATTAGTGTTCTGTAATTTACAATCAAGAAGATGGATTCGTTTATAGATTTCTAAAAGAACCACCGATCTCGGCAGCGCCTGACATGATTATCCTGCTTATTCTTGATCTGTTGGTTTTGGTGATTATTGTTTCATATTGGTATTGCGCCTCCTTAGTAAAAAGCTATGTTGCTAGTAGTGCACATGCAACTGATACATGTGAAATGGTTCATTAAAATTCGGTTAGCTGTTCTTGTTGGGTAGGAGCCCTTCGTTTTGCTGTTAATGGCATGTTAGAAACAAAATAAGCATCTTGTGAATTCCATCCTTTTGAGCATCTTAACAAGAACTGGATTAATAATGAGATGCTCATAGTTGCTCCTATTCTACAATGCATTGCAGAAATAATACTATTCGATCAATAATTCAGTATTGAAGGCGAGACATTACAGGAACGGACAACCTGATTGCTACGGAATTCAATTTCACTGGAATTTAAATAGAATTTATACGGCAAAAAAACATCACATTGAAAAGCAACGACAAATTACTGATAAATAACCCCATGATCGAGATATCTCTATATAATCTATATCTACATGTTATATTGTTCGGGAACGATTGTTTTCACTTTTCCAGTGGTAATATAACATTCAATATTATCAACAACCCATTCTTCCATTGCTTTGAGGGCTTCCAGCGAATGAGTACCCATATGCGGTAACGCAATCACATTAGCTAAACTATATAACTCTTGAGATACAATTGGTTCCTTTTCAAAAACATCCGAACCAAATGCAGCAATTTTCCCTGATTTAAGATATCTCGGTAAATATTGCTCGTCAATAATCGCACCTCTAGCAATATTGATCAATATAACACCATCTTTCATCTTTTCCATTATTTCTTGGTTAATCATGTGGGTCGTGGATGAATTTAATGGCATACTTATAATAATAATATCAGCTTGTTTAACCAATTCATCAAAGGAAACATATTCTGCCACATTGCCTTCCAAATCTGGTGCTAATCTATTTCTGTTGTAATAAATAATCCGCTGGAATTTAAATGGAATCAACCTATCTCTAATTGCTCTTCCAATTCTCCCCATTCCTAAAATCCCAACAGTTTTTCCAAACGGAGTGTGTCCACGTTTGGCACCTGCAGCCTCACCCTTATTAGGCCAGTTACCAAGACATAATAAATCGCGACCTTCTTGAAAATTCCTCATACAGCCTAAAGTCAAATAAATTGCAGTGTCTGCAGTTGGATCTTCAACTGGGAAGGTTACGTTGGAGACTTGTATACCCCGCTTGGTAAATTCTTCGACTTCAATATGGTCATATCCAGCACCATTGTGGCTCAATGTTTTAACCTGAGGAGACATGGCCTCGGCAATTTCCTTGTCTAGCTTCCCAGTCATCGCATATGAATAGAAAGTACGGGCAATACATGTAACATCCAGATATTTTGTTTTGAGATCATGAATGAATTCTTGACGTGATTGAGAAGTGCAATCGATAACTTCGGCGATTGATTCAAGTTGGGCCCATCGGTCTTGGGCATATTCAATTTCTCCTACTCTTAATACTTTGGGTTTTGCTGACATTGGCAAGAATGGGGAAACATAAACTACTTCAACAAAAATTCAAGAGACTGAAAAAATAGTTCATGGGGAACGAAAAACAAAGAGAGGGGTCAAGTTTGGGTTTTTTTTTTGGTGGGGGCGAGATACTCAATATGCAGTACTGTAAGACATATACTCTCTTACACCTTAAATCTTGGCTTTCACCCATGTGTGATGTTTGATTGTAGCTTTGAGTGATGTTGTGTTGGGTTCAAGAAAATGTTCTATTGAATTCAAAGGAGCCATGATAAATCAATGGGAATAAGCTTAATTATAAGTATATATCCACTTTGCTTCAGTTGGCATTTTAGTTAGAGAACAAGGTTGGAAAGTTGACCGATATAAACTTTATTGCAGGCTTAAACTGCCGTTTATAGTCATGATAGTTTTACCTTATATCTGTGGGATCCGACACTTTTTATCGAACATGTGTGGGGTGGTTTAGTCGTTCACACGTTTGTGATTCCTATTTGTATTACTATCTCGGAAGAATATCGAGGGACCAGAAATCAATATGGTAACGCTAATAGTCCCAATCGGACCCCTTTACTTCTGCTTGACAGTACCTTAAACTCGGAATTTGTTAACCATAAAACCAAAACTGCTTCGTTAGTTCCTTCTGTTAATCTTAACCCTATCAGCTAGTCAGGCAGGAAATGATGTTCAAGAAAGGTGCTTGTACATATAGTCTTCACTCTCAGTTTTTATTTTTATGATTCTTCTTTTCTGAAAAGGTTCTTATTTAAAATCGCAATGTTTGACAATTGAGATGAAAAAGAAATGCGTAACAGAGGAAATCAACATTATAAGTGGATCAATAATTAATTGAAGGCAAATGGTTTTTAGTTAACAAGTGTATAATATTCCTGTCCCTATATGTCCCATATATGTTGCCTAGTAGATTGCAATTTCTTAATTAATTGAGAGAAAAAAACGTTGATTAATTTATTTTTTATTTTTTTATTTTTTTTTCCCGAAATTCCAAAATTTTAAATTCTTCTCTTTCGTTACAAATATATAGGAGATACACACTACACACGGATATAGTATCAACTGGATCAACCCACAACCAATACACCTCTATCCTCCAATACAAATTTATCTCAATACAACTGTATTAAAACACAGCTATCCTTTCACATCGCCGTTCACACTCTTTATACCATGGCAATCCTATCTTTATTCCACAACAACAGCTCCAGCAACACGAATATCACAGAAAGTCAGAATAGTCCCAATCAAACGACATCTAGTGAAGATATATTATCATCAACTGCACCCGAAGAAGACTTATCTGGAACTGTTCATATTTATGAAAGCGTACTTAGACCCCCGTCAAGATCCAATACATCCAGTAGAAGTCGCTCAATATCAATCAGTAGATTATTCTTTCATAAAGATAACCAGGAACTTCACAATAACAAAAACATCAGTAACAACAACGACAACATGAATAATGAAGAATCCAATTCTTCTTCACTTTCTGGATCTTCTATAAGTGGTCAAAGCACCCTGTTTGCTCCAACTTCTCATGAAGAACTTAAATCGAATAATGGCATATCCAAATTGAAAAGTATGTTCAAATTACAATCAAGCACTTCTACCTTTGATTCCGAGAAACCCGTTTCAGCCTCCCCTAGCAAAAGTTTCAAGCTTGGAAGAAACAGGTCAATTTCAACTCCGTTAAGCGGACCACTCAAAAACCACGTCAGAAATTTTAATAAAAATCAATCACCTGAAGGTTCATCATCAACTGCAACCTTGCCTTCATCAATCCCACGAATTGTTACCACCTCCCCCAGCAAATTACTGAGAGAAGCAGAATCTGCCGTGGTTCAATCAAATCCGTACTTTGCATATCAGGGACTACCTCCTCACATGGCTCAATATAACGAAGGAAATGATAATGAACATTCTCATAAGAGTCATTCGGATTTATCAGTTGCATTAAGGCACAATGATTCTATTTTCTCATTGAATGAATCTGGAGTTTTGAAACCCCCCAAGACCGCCAAGAGCCAGTTATCGAGTGAAGAATCCGAATTTGGAGAAACTAAAGAAGCTTTCCCTGAAGTGAAAGCATATCAACAACATGAAGATGACCATCAGCAACAACAACATCGCCAGTCATACAAGGACAAACGGTCTCCAAGAACACCAACAAACAAAAGACATCAGCAATTATTAAATGACATTGATCTTGATTTAAAACCAATCACCCCAGATGAACACGATTTATCAGTTCCTCCTTCTCCACTTCAACGTGCATTAAGAAGAGTTGCTTCGGCTCCTTTGGTTCATCGATTATTAAACGACAAACAGTCGAATCTTGCACTTCCCTTTCCATCTACTTCTTCGGGGGTTTCTACAACTTCACATTCACCCCGAAATGATGCACGCGTAGAAGATATGAGTCCACCCGAGTTTGATATCAACAAGCATATCGGTGAAGTCACCATCAAAGGAAAAAGGCCACGGACGTATACTCAAGATCGAACCTATTCCAACTCGGCTACAAAGATTCATCAAGCTAAAGTCAACGCAGATTCATTTGAAAAATTACGTTTATTGGGTAAAGGTGATGTTGGGAAAGTTTATCTTGTTCGTGAAAAACAACTGAATCGTCTTTATGCCATGAAAATACTCAACAAACGAGAAATGATCGAGAGAAATAAAATCAAACGTGCTCTTGCCGAACAAGAAATCCTTGCTACTTCTAATCATCCATTTATTGTTACCCTTTATCATTCTTTCCAATCTCGTGATTATTTATATTTGTGCATGGAATACTGTATGGGGGGAGAATTTTTCCGTGCACTACAAACAAGAGAAACTAAGTCAATTTCAGAAAACGAGGCCAGGTTTTATGCCGCAGAAGTAACAGCTGCATTGGAATATCTTCATCTCATGGGCTTCATTTATCGTGATCTCAAGCCAGAAAATATACTTTTACATCAATCTGGTCATATCATGTTGAGTGATTTTGATTTATCCAAACAAAATGAACGTGCTAAAAACCCAGGTGTAAGCTTTACTCATAAATCAAGTACAGTAATGGGTGGGATGCATTTAAGCTCGTCCTCTTCTGAAGGTCCTAGTATTGATACCAAAGCTTGCATTGATGGGTTTAGGACCAATTCATTTGTTGGTACTGAAGAATATATTGCCCCGGAAGTGATACGTGGGAAAGGTCATACTAGTGCTGTTGATTGGTGGACGTTGGGAATATTGATATATGAAATGCTATATGGAACCACGCCATTTAAGGGAAGTGATCGAAAGAAAACTTTTGCAAATGTACTCAAAAAAGATGTTAAATTTCCGGATTCTCATCAGTCAATTTCATCCAATTGTAAGAATTTAATTAAAAAACTATTGATTAAAGATGAGGAAAAACGACTTGGATCAAAAACTGGTGCCTCTGAAATCAAAAACCATGCATTTTTTAAGAACACTCAATGGGCATTGTTACGTCACCAGAAACCTCCAATGATTCCAGTACTTACTAAATCTACGAAGAAATACGAAAAGCCACCTCCGATTGAAGATGAAGAAGAAAAAGAGCAACAACGTAAACAACCTTCTAAACTAAAACTGGAAACTGAAAATGATCCATTCGCAAGTTTCAATTCAATAACATTACATTATGGAGAAGACGAAGCAATCATTACTAGCCCCATGTACAATCCTGAGAGTTCCGCATATACAAGCGTTGCATATACAGTTACAAGTTCTTCACAACAAGGAAGTCCAACTAAAACAAAGGCGTTCTTAAAACGATAGATTTATACATAAATAACTTTATATAGGTGTAAGTGGACAATTTCGCAGAACTAAAAAAAAAAAAGATCTGTAGCAGTTATAGTGTCACGTGACGTCGCGCCAGCCAACCAAATCTCACAAAAAGTTTCTTAGGCATTTTTCTTTTTTCAGTTCATGTCAATTAAAGAAAGCAAATTGTAAGCAACCTCAAGTTTGACTACCATTCAATTAACTATGGCTGCTCATCATTTCGCTAAATATGTTCGCCACGCTCAAGTTGCCAAACCACACGTTAGTCCTGCTATGCTATATTTATCAAAAGCACTTGGTGCTGCCATGTGGTTAACTATTTTCTACAGAATTAAAGAAGATGGGCCTGTTATCTTCGGTATGAAATTACCATTTGAAAACCATTAGAGTGTACCTTGACAGAAAATTATAAACCATTATTATCAGCATTCATTTTGTTTTATCATGCAATCCAAAATTGTTAGTTTTATACGGTGTATTTATTAATAATAATGAATATTTGTTTTTTTTATTGAACTATAGAGATAAAAATCCTGAACATTCATTTAGAAGAACGACTCTCGCTCCGACCATCTCCGCGTATTCCTCGCCCACGAGAGCTTCTATAGGTGCCACCAGATCCCCGTCCACGATATGATCCTCCTCTGGATCCTCGAGGTACCCAACTTTCCCCGCGCACCCCACGTCCACGATACGTTCCTCGGAATGATCTTTGAGGGTTAACGCGTGTTTGTTTGTCATCGCTTTCATCACTTGTCACGTTTTCTGCACTGTCACTTTCATTCTTTTCTTCGTTATTCTCATGAATTGTGGTCCTCTTCTCTGAATCAGAATTGACAGTTTCTGAAGTGGTACTTACTTGTTTTGCTTTGAATGTGAAATTAAATCCTTGACTATTACAGTAATCCAATTTGAAATTAGCAAATTGATCAAATTTAAATATCATGACGTTTAATTCGTTTTGTACTTGGGGTGATGCTCGATAATCACATAGGTTAAAGTGCCATAAATTGTAATATGCTTGGAAATAATAATCATTTAATCTTTTTACTATCTTTTTATTCATTTCTTCGTCGACATTATGCTCCATCGATAAAGCTAATGGTACAATCTTATCACTTGGATCAGAAACTATAATCGGGATCTTATCGAACAAACTTAACCCCAATTCAATCAAATTATTTAAACTTGACAGTTCTTCGGTCAGTAATAAATTTAATAAATCTTCCTTAATCACCACCCATAACTCGCCCAAGATCATTCGAAGTCTAGAAAATTTCCCACGATAATTTTCAATATATCCAGCTGAACCACCCATACTGTCAACAAAGCTCATACCATTGCCCATGACAGGATATCGAAAATGTAGCCCTTGACTGATTGTGAAATCGGCATGCGTTATAATTGCTAAATGCTCCAACAACGGTGTTTTTATTACCGGTGCATGAGTGACAAAGATATTTACTGTATTGGGGTTGCCACTTTTGATATCGTCGAGGTTGAGTTTATTGCTAAATTGGAGATAAAATTCAGCAACTTGTAATAATGAAATCCACAATTCTCCTACTTTCCCACACAATCCCTCATACTCTAAGTTTCCTCTATCAAATAAGTTGTGTATTTTAACTGTACCTCCAATCCCGTAGATTTTCAAATTTGGAACATTCGGTAAGGGAGTTTCTATTTCATAATTATGTTTATGGTCAATTAAGAAAAGGTTAGGTATTTGGTATTGATGTGATTGGATTTTGTCTATAATCTGTGGATCATCAAGTGGGCCAAATATGGTGTAGACGGGACATGGTAGAGTTTTTGTACCATCAAGATATTGTTGAAATTGGCTTATTGAATTTGGAGATTCTAACAATGTTGCTTTAAACTTGGATAAATCTTCCTGAGTACCACCGCTATTAACACCTTCATTTGTGTTAATAATTGTACTTAGATTGTTCAATTCCTCCACCAATTCTGGTTCCAATACCTCCAGAAATGAGACAATTTGTTTCAAATAATTCAATTCTCGATATTCCTCAATGGTATCGTTATTCCAAAACCCAAAGTTTCCGGTATGTATAATTATATCTATCGGTGTACCTTGAGTTGCTTCTTGGGTGTAAAGATCTTGAATTGCATCGAGATTACCTTGAATATCAGATATCGTTGCTATTCGAAGAGAATCAGTCATCGTTTGTACAATGTTGTATTAAATATAGCGTCAATGCGTTTAATGTTACAAATTGTCCACTAGTTTCCGTTGGTTGTACAATTGGCAATGGTTTAAAAAATTCACCAAAGTGAACTTTTAGCTTGACGGAAGCATAAAAAAAAACATCCGAAAAGAAATTTCAGAACAAAAAAATAAAAAAAAAAGAATTCACGACCTTTTCTAAATTTATACATTGTGGTTGAACTCTCATAAAAAGTCTTAAAAGTTCAACTTAAACCCAGTTTAACATTCATTATATAGTCCCCAATAATGCAATGCTAGAACCCCTGAAGAGACTACGAAATGCCATCATTGAAGGCAACCTTGCAATTGTGAAACGGCTTCTATCACGATTCCCTGAACTATGGCTCAATAATGACCCCACGAACCAAGGCTGGTCAAATCTTCATTATGCTTCATATCATGGCCACTATTTAATTTGCTTTCATCTAATAGCATATATAAAGAATAGAATTGGAGATATTTGCGACAAGTATGCCGTGGTGGATTTGGTAGCTTTCGACGATATTACTGTGTTGCATTTATGTACAAAAATGAGACATTTTCAAACATTACATTATCTTCTACAAGAATTTCCTGGGAAGTTATGGATCAATTCTCCCGGAGGTGAATTGAAACAAACTCCATTGCATTATAGCTGTATATATGGGTTTAAGGAAGGTACGAAGTTGTTGTTAGAGTTTGGGGCAAAATGGGATGCTGTTGATGCTAATGGAGATACTTGTTTGCACCATTGTTTCATAAACGGCAGTTTTGGTTGTATGGAAGCCATATTGAAATTTATTGCAATTGAGTCCAAGGATAAGGATAAAGCCCGGAAGCAAATGCATGAATTTGAAGCAATTAAGAATAAAAAGAATTGGATAGCCAGTCAATATTCACTAACTTTTGATTTAATAAACCAGTTTCAATTATTAAAGGAGGAAATCTTAGCTCAGGATTTCGAAGAATCGGTGTTAGAAAGTCCATCCCATATATCACTTTCCCGAATGATCAGCTTGGCTCCATCATTGACGACAAACACACTGGAAGAGAATAAAATATTGGCCAGCCCGATTCTACCCATGTCCTTTCATAACCAAGAGAAAGAACAGCAAGAGTCACCTAGTCCAGTTGAAATGACAACACAAATAATACCAATCTATGAAACCATATTTACTAAGAGTGACTCGAATACAACTATAACAGGTAGTGCCGATTCAAATCCCAAATCACCTTCTGCACCGAAGCAACAACCTCCTATACAAAGTAAACGACAACATTCACGATCGCTACCTACTCAAGAAAAGCCCAGACCACCGCCATTAGTAATTCGAAATAGATCAAATACATTACGTACAGGAGAAGGGTCCCAAGTCTTGTCATCACTTGCAACTGGAGAAGGAAATGTGAAAACGACTCTAACAAATACAACTCCAAGACTAAGTACTTCAATACAGTTTCCATCAATGAGTACTACTGGACCAGTCACGCCAATATTGAGTCGTACACCTACTACCTCACTCAAATCACTAAACATATCCCCGTCTGTTAGATCTAAGCAGGAAGATCCAACATCTCCCCTGCAGCCTATAATTACACGCACGTCATCCTCAGTTAAGCAGAGCAAGAATAGATCTAGGAAATCTTCTGTCGGTGATAATTCAGATCATCCACTTCACCCAGAAATCCCTGCATATATGTATTCCCCCAAGAAAAGCTCAAGTACTTCGTCCTCCAATCTCCACCATTATCGACCACGTGCGGCTTCGACTTCACAGATTGCTGCCAAGGTCGCTTTTAGTTCAAGTCGGCCTTCTCAGGCTGTAGACAGTCCATTGCGAAAAACATTTCTGCGCCGAGCGACTTCTGAAACCTCCACCAGTTCAGTCAAAACTGCATCTTCGTCTCCTGTGAAGTTATTGAGAAGGCTGGTTACGAGCACGTCGGCCAGCAGTTTGATAAGTCGAGAGAGTATAGATAGCGAAGTTGGGTTAAGGTTGGGAATAGAAGATGAAAAATTGTCTCCTATACCTGCATCAGAGAGTTTTGGCACCAGCAGTGTGAATAGTATAAATTTTAGTAGAACAAGATCAACTGGTGATGGTGACTCCTCAAGAGATGGTTCATACCGATAAATATGAAGCGTAGTATACATATTGAACTCCCTTATAGAAACTCTATTTATCTATTACGTAACCTTCGTGAAGTTTGAAGAACTTCATACATAAGTGATTAAATACAGTTGGATTGTCTAAGTACACATGGTGGCCTGCTTCTTCAACGACAGCAAATTCTGCTAAATTCGAATCCACCTCATGTATTTTTTCATAGATATGTCTACCACCTTTCAGATTCATCCAATCACGATCACCATACATCCAGAGACTTGCAACACCTGCCTTTACTAAATATTGGACAACTCCGCGGTCATATAGTGGCAATTGGGCCAAGATTTCATGGTTTATAAACTTTGTGATTGCTAATTCTCCTGATAGTTGAGATTGATTAAATATTGAATAAGAATAATCGTGTAGTTTTAATATCAAATCGTCGTTATCTTGTTCATATTGACTAGTTACTGATTTAAACCTTTTGAAGGACCAATATGAAAGAATCTTAGAATAGAATGGACCTGATTTTTGAAGGATTTCGAAAGGTGTTTTATTATTTTGCCATAACGTCTTTAAAATTATATTCTTCGGAAATTTTGGTTGACCAACTAGATTCCATAAGGCTTTGATGTCATCAGTTACGTCGTCTTCTTCCTGTGGATCATATAGTTCCTTAAAGGGATCTCCAGCTGGACGATGCCCCTCATATTCAGAAAAATCAAGTGGTGGTAAAGTTCGATCACGTTTCAATAATAAGCTATTGTAACTAGATTCTGTACCCATTGGGCTTACGAACACAACCTGATCCACGATTTTGTGTTTTTCGTTATTGTTATATCTCATCAAATAGCAACAAGATAGATATGCACCCATAGAATGACAAATTAATTTGAATTTATAGATGCCTCTATTTAATCTCCATGATTCAATCTTAGATATAAACCAATTCTCGACATTTAGAATCTGGCCAATTTTGCTCCTAGTTGTAGTTGGCTCACTTAAAAATTCCTTGGGGAACATTGGCCTCAGAGAATTACCAAATCCAGGTAAATCGATAATATGAATACGAATTCCTGGGATATATATCATAGGAACAATGTTTTTGATGAAATATCCCAGAGCTGCCATGTAGCCATGAATGATGACAACATGTCGCTCTTGGACATGCGGCATGTTATTCTCGAGGGAGAATTCGTGGATAGTGAATTGGTCATCTAGTTTTATATCCATCAATTGCCCAAAGATGGAATATTCAGGACTCGTTTCCTCTCCTGGCTGATAAATGTGAATATCACTGGGAAGTAATCTTCTGTATAACTCGTACTCAATCATTCTATTCTTCAATTTTGCATCTTTGACGGCTTTTGATTCTGTGTCGCCGGCTTGTAAGAGGTGTGACGAAGAATACCACCAATCTTGAAATGATTTATATAATGGGATTGAAGTTGAAGAACTTTGGGTGCTGATTGATGAGGTGGATGATATTTGAGAAGATGATTGCGACATAGTCTCGGATTGCGGAGAAGGTGGTGGTCGATCCATTCTTGTTGACGAATCTCTAACTAATAAACTCATTGTAGGAGGGTTGCAAACGTGTAATAGAAATCAACTTAAAATTAATTTTTTTTTATCTTATCTTCGTTTGAAACCTCTAGTATACTGCTGAGCCGAATACGCGGAGCATAGGAGGGAAAAAAAAGTTAATATTTATTCTTATCTCCGATCAAACCGTGGGCCGGCTATGAGCAGAGAATGCCACATGTGTTTACCATTAAATGTTAATAATTATTTGGTGTATTACTGTATTATTCATTAAATTAAATCTCTATCCTGGATTAAGTCAGGCACATTTCTAAAACTAAAGAAAGAAAGAAAAAATTAAAACCGCTCTATGTTTGAGTCTTGTTATCAAATTCTGTATAAGCAGGAGGGTTTCCGTTGGGATATCCGATTGATGATTGTTGTTGAGGTTGGGGAAGTTGATTTGTACGAGATGACGATGACTCTTCTACAACTGCTCCATATTGAGCCCCTTCTGTTGCATTAATGCGAGTATTCGCTTGTGGTTGATGGCCCCGGTGAGTCTGGTGATAATGATGATAGCGTACCTCTCTATTCGGCAATTGACTCTCTAAATCGCCATTATATACCACAAATACTTGTGTTGTTGAACGTGGATGTTCACTGTATGGAGGATATTTAGCAATGATATACCAAGAATGGATTAGTCCTGGGAAATAACCTAAAATCAAAAGAAGGATATTAATAAGTGAGTCACATGAACAGAATCCTCTTCTTATCCATACTGGAATTGGTGGAAATATGACTGACAATAAAATTAAGATGACATCTGATAGGCATAAACACATATTATCTGCGAGTATTTAAGATGATGATAAAGATACAAAAAAATGCTTTTGACTGACTATGTACTTGACTGGTTGATGATATAGTCTCTTGTAAACACTATTTGGTGTTGTGTATATTAAACGACAAACTTACAAAAAAAACGATAATTTCAAAACTTTTATAATAGTTTCTTTTGAATTCGATAAAGTAAATTTGCCTCCCATGTCATGCAATTGCTTTTTTTAATCAATTGATTGTTGATGAAATGTCGCGTCACTACTCACATGACTTATTATATTTTTTCCGTCTTTTTAACCTCCAATACACGACTCCAATTTTTTGTTGTTGCCGATTTCTGTCTTTTTTTTTTGCCATTGGACTTTGAGGGTCCCCTTGATATCATCCACATCACTTACCCATACTCGATAAATGTCATCAATATCATTACAAATCACTTACAATGGATCAACTAAAACTATATCAACCTCAAAAACAACAACGATTTCCCAATTAACCACTAGTTCTCTCGTTTTATTCAAGATTTCATCAGCTAATGGAACCAGAGGTGTATTAAAGCATAATCAAAAACAGCTTGATTCTTCCTTACCGATCCGACTCACTCCTTTAATCAATAATTCTAAATTGACATTATCATTGGTGAAACTAGAGTTAAATAAACTAGTAAATATTCGATTAATGCATCCTACGCAAGGTAATCAAGTTAAGAAATGTTTATTGGGAATTAGCTTGTCTAAGTTATTACAAGAATTTGAAATTAAACAAGTGGAGTTTAGTCAATTGAATATAATGAATACTCATATTAGCAGTGATAAATATGAACTGACCATATTGGGTGATGTAATTGGTGATTCACCTAATGTTGTTGTTCGATTTGAGGTGGTTAAACTGGATCAAGAAAAAGAGAAATTATTAAAAGAGCAACAGGAAGTCGTCAGATTGCAATTGCAAGAACAAAAAGAAAGACTTCAGAAACACAGAGAAGAAGCTGAGGAAATGGAACGACAAAAAAGAGAAATGGCTAAACAAAAGGCAAAACAGGAGGTTAAAGACGAAGATGACATGCAAGTAGATGTGAAGGAGGAAGGTAAAGATAATAGCTCAGTCGTAGATCAAGCTGTCAATGTACATACAAATGAAATTGATAGTGGTGCAATTGAAGAGCCTAGGGGAAAAGAAGAATACATGTATAAGGAACCTGAACTCGATCGTAAACCTCAATTATATATCCCAGCCAAGAACTCAACCCCAAGATATGAAAACCCGGATGAAGATTATGAAATGACAATTTCTCAAGCCAAAACATATCATAACGTTATTAAGAATTCAATAAATCCCAAGAAGAAATCTTCCTCGCCTGAAAAGGCTCCCTCGAAATATTTGATTAGAATAAGATTTCCTGATGGATCAATTCTTCAAATCAATTTCTTAGAAGATGTCTCAAATATAAGATTTGGTCAATTGATTAGAAAAATTGATGAATTAATCTTACCTCAATATATTGATTTATATGATTTAAAACTAGGATATCCCCCATTCAGTAAGTTAAGTCAAAATTTCACAATTAATAATGAATTTTTGTGTCAAATGCCCGATTTCCAATCTAATGAAAGAATCAGTTTAGTTTGGCAATTGACTAAAAATGATTTGAATATAAGTAAAGGACCCTTTATAAAGCAAGAAAATGTTAAAATTCAAACTAGTGAAGATTTACCTGAGAGGGTATTGGATAGAAATAGGGGTGAATTACCTGATGGTGATGGTGATGAAGAAACCACAAAACTTAATAAAAAGAAGAAATCAGAGAAAGAAGAAGGTCATAGCAAGTCTTCTAAATTAGGTATTCGGAAATTCTTAAAGTTAAGTAAGTAGGAAATAAAATTAATAGATTGTAATAAATTGATGGGTTTTCTCCATTAAAAACAGGCGTTGTTTTTTTTATGTTACCCGATTACTCGATTATTGCAGTTAATTTTTTCAAAAATCGGCAACTCGTTCCCTCGTCTCTATATTATCGTCAATGCGAATTTTTACCGTTAAACCGAGCTAAATGTTGGCTTATTCTTTTGATTAGTAATTACAAATCATCCAAACATCAATACTGAGACAGATCAATTTTTGCGCTTTTGGAACTAATGAGGGGAGGGTTTGTGATTTTTACAGTTTATGAACTGTGAAAAAGAAAGCGGTTAAACACTAGAAAAGATAAGATGTTCAATTTTTTCCCTTGTTTCTTTTCGATTGAAACAAAATGTATGTGAATGCAAGATATAAAGATGAAAGGTTTATGTTTTTATGTATATAGAAAATCCAGAGTGGTGAATATTTACTCGGTTGTTATTTACATTGAATGGCATTTTATGACTCATAATACCAAGAATACAGCTTTTTTACAGTTTATGTTAAAGAAAATAATTGACTAGTTTGGAGATTTTTCGCGCATTTTTATTTTAAACATTGATACTGCATATAAGTAACCAATTGAAACATTTTTTTCAGTAAACTAAAACAATGTGTTCTGATATTTACTACGAAATTAATTTTGTTCCCAATAGTATAAAATTTTTCATCTGAGTAAATTGTATACCACCAGTAACAAAGAAACATTTTGGAGAAGGAAAAAAAAAATTTTTATAAAAAGTCCCCAAAATTCAAAAAGAAAAAAGTGAAAATTTTTTTTTGCTTCTTTTTTTTTTCTTTCTTTCTTCAACTTAAAACAACAAAACAAAAGACAACACACACATACACATATACAAAACTTATATAACTCCACTACTAATTCAATTATTAATTTTTCCCCCTTCCTAGCGTATTCATTAGTATATTCATTCACTATGTGTGCTTAAATTTAAAAAGATTAATCTATATCCCTATATAATTATATCAATTGTGTTTTTTTATTAGCTTATCCCTAAAAAAACAAAGAAATAAAAAAGTTGTTGTTTATTACAAAAACTCTCCCTCCCTATATACAATGTTGTCATAAAAGCTTATTATTACCCCCGTCCATAATGACGTATCTATTACAAACCAATCTAATTGAGTGAAGATCCCCTGAAGTTTATAAAATTATTATTATTACCTTACCTATTATTATTATTATTACTACTACTAACTCTATTACTACTACTACTATCAAATTAAAGATTATCGAAATGTCTGCTACTAATCCAATTATTTACAACGATTCATTATTCGAATCCCACGATTTATTTGCTCCTGAACAAAATATGGTTACTGTTGATTCTCCAACTAAACCAGAACTTATCGAACGCGAATTGAACCCATCATTACCATGTAGTGATGTTGTTCCTCCTATTGCCGCTCCAGCTCGTGTTGCTTCTCCTCCAATGACTATTCATTCAAGTGTCCTTGACCTGGTGTTTAGTGCTACTATGGAGGAATTAGAACAAACTCCTATGTTTGACGAATTGGATTTTATTGTTGACGGTGCTAACGTCAATTCTAAAGATGACTGGGTTTCATTATTTGGTGAAGGCGATGACTTTGCTAGTAAACCATTGCTCTCTTTGGATGATGATGGTGATGATATTGACCCTGCTGCTGTTTTTGCTGGTGTTGTTGTTGATGATGATCATCTTTTACCAAAAGATGATGCTTTAATCAATACATCTGACGCTACTATCTCAGCATCCACTTCCTCAAGTTCTTCTCCTGAAGTTTTTTCTAACGCTAGTGTTGGTGCTGGTTCCCCACCTGCTACTACCATGTCTACCTGTTCTAAAAGAAGATATGATGATGTTGAGAAATCTTTTGAATTTTCATCTTCAAAGGTTCAATCCCAGTTGTTCACTCCTAATGCATCTTCCACTTTACCTACACCATTGCTTGATTCTAGTCGTAACAAGAAGGCTAAGGTTGATCACTTGGGTTGTGTCACATATTCCAAGAAACAAAGATCTCAACCATTGAAGCCAATTGCAATTGAAACTGATGATCCTGTGTTGATGAAGCGTGCTAAGAATACTGAAGCTGCTAGAAGATCAAGAGCACGTAAAATGGAAAGAATGTCTCAATTGGAAGAAAAGGTTGAAGATTTGATTGGTGAAAAGAAGAATTTGGAATTGGAAGTTGCCAGGTTGAAGGAAATACTATTGATGAATGGTATCCAGCCATGAAAGAATTTGTTTTATTGCTTGTCTTTTTATTTTATGTTTTGTTTTGTTTCATGTTTTATATAAATTAATTTAGTAATCGAAAAAAAAAATACTATCCTTAATCATAACGTATATTGTAGATTTTAAAAATAGCTTATTCGGATTGGTGAATTTGTGAACGAGAAAACTATGAGAGATGGTGATAAAAGCATGGTGATAAAGTTTCCAAATACTGTGTATGCTGTTCTTTTAGGAATCATTTATACTTTTCAATCTCTTTCTTGATAAAATTTCCAAGCAGATTAACACAAATCGATTCTTGTTTCGTTTTGTTTTGATCTTCTTTAACACTTGGTCCTCTTTTTGCTAATTTTTAACCAAAATTGGTCGTTGGCTCGATTATTCTTTCAAGCTTTTCTCGAAGTTCTTTGAGATTACTAAAGTTAGTAGTAAGAAAATTTCAGTTCTTAAATAGACCTTTGTAATAAAAGGAGTTGCCCTTGGAAGACTTTGCAAACAAAGGAACATTTATAATTAGATGTTGAATAATCATAATCTTCCATAGAAAATTTCGCAACATAATTACAAGAAAAACCACTCCAAAAAAAAAAATAATCTCAAATTCGGAGTTTTGTTAGTTTTTCATGATGAGTTCTTGAATGATTAGGTTAGAACTCAAACATTTTAATGAAGGCTACAATAGTAAGCCTCATGATATACAAATCTTGTTTCATTGGATAGGTAATCGATAGTATCTATTTTAGGAAAAAACAATTTACAATCAATAACTCCATGGGTTATGCTAAGGAATTGGTTATAGTAACAGACAACGACATTTGCTGGTTGAATTAAGCTAGAGTTGGCAAGCTGAAACATTCCCTTCTTTGAATTTGAAGAATTGAGAGACTGAAGAGAGGGAGGAGCTTGTCAACTATTTAATTAGATTCTCTTTGGAATAAATTTATGGTGTCATAATAGACCATACAACCAATTATAATTACATTCTCTGTTATATAATTTATGTAAATTTCAAGTAAAGATGTGTCTTTAACACACACATTTCTATTTGAATTCCATTGTAGAACTTGAGATATTTCACTGTTATGTTGAAGACCGAAGCTTGAGATGACATGATAAGTAGAGCAATAAATCCTTAAGCCATCTTTTTCTGATATTACCAATACATAAGATCACTTGTCAACTTTTCTAGTAATGCCATTCATGGTTACAAATGAATCTTTGAGCATATATGTGATCAACCAGTTTTCATTGAACCTACAAGACCAGGTCAAAACCTCACTATACTCTTCAATAATCTCATTAGCAAGAAGGGAAAATTCACGATTGACAATTTTCTTTTTAATTGGAACAAAGAATAGATATGGTATTTGTTTAGCTATCATGAAGCTTAAGTATTGGACATTAGTTAAAGGAGCAGTCAATAAGTCTAACTTACCATTTTGATTCGATCTTACTGTTACCTCCTCAATCAATTTTTTAAGATGATTAAATGCCGCTAAATGATTCTGGTTTGTTTCATCTAATCCAAGTAATTTTAAGATTTGCAGTCTTTCAAAATGAATATTAGAATTAAGAACAAGTTCTGTAAGTTTTGTATGAGAGGCAATAAAATAACCAATATTTACATTCTGAAGAAATGAATCCAAGTGCAAACTACTAGGCCCTTCCTTACCATCAAACCCCATTCTTTATAATAATAAACAGATGAAATCAATGCCCCCAATTATATAGTCAAAAACTCAAAAAAAAGAAAGATATAAAAAAAAGTGAGAGAAAATGCTGCCAAAAAGAATCTTTGTGTATTTAAAACCTTCTTATACAATGCCAGTTTCGATAAATGCCAAAGAGATTCGGTGTCCTGATTCCACCTTAAATTGGGTGGTAGACACTCAGATCACTAGAGGAGTTTTCAAACAACTTGCAAATCCTGAAGATCTTATTTCAAACTATGCTAAACGCAACTTTCAACAACTAGATACAATTAGATATGTTACAACAGATAGAGTCTTAAATATGCATATGAAAAACCAGATAGATGAGTTATCTCAAATTATGAAATTCAAGATGGCACTCAAAAATCAACTTAATGCCATAAACATTGATTATGATAAGTATGTGAAGATACCAAATTTCAATCAAGCTGCTAGTTCCTTATTTGAATTATTTGAACTTGATTCTAAGAGTCAAATCTATATCCTTGAAAGTGATTTTGTTGATTATAAACTGAAGACTCTTGATACTTTCTCATATCATCAACTGAAGGAGAATTATCATCCAAACTATGATGATTCCATTGATATTGCTCAGTTTGAAAGTTATATCGAAAAAGCTGTTAAACGGTCAATTCTCGAAGGTGATTCAAACCAAATTGCGTATGCTGCTCGATTATCGTATTCACAAGTGAGTGGCTACGAATGCTAAAATTTTGTCCATCTAGCCAGTATTGCAAAGATGTATGAGTGTTATTTAACATATGCTATTGTTGAGAAAATGTTATATCTTTATTCACTTGCTATTAATGGGTATTAAAAAGTAGTCCCACGTTGTAATTACACACACGTTGGGGTCCTTTGAGAGAGTGGGTTCACATTCAAAAAATAGGAAGATAATAATTCATTAATGTCAATTGAACCAAAAAAAAGAAAGAAAAACCTTAAATGGGGTAATAATTTAATCTACTAACAAAAAATTTTTTTTAAAAAACATCACCAAATATAAAATTTCTCATCTTGAACATTTCTCAGATTTTATTCCCCCATTTTCCAAACAATTAAATCGCTTTTACCCAACAGTCAAATAAGAAAGATGTCATTTCATGACGTATTGAAACGAGGAGATGATTTCCTTAGTGATTACCCTCGAACATCAAAGCTATGGAACTATGCATCTCACGCAACATGTCTTTTTATGATCACGAATTCCAAGATCTTGCTAAACACTTTATATAAACCAGTTTTACATGATATAGAACGATTAGACTATGCTATGGCAAAGGCAAGAATGGAGAAGAGATCGCTATTGACAGTTATGAACCATATGTCAGTTGTTGACGATCCTGCATTTTATGCAGCATTACCTTGGAGATATCATTTAGATGTAGATACTATTAGATGGGGATTCGGTGCCCATAATGTCTGTTTCTCAAATGTTTTCCAATCATGGTTTTTCAATCTCGGTAAAATTTTGGGGACCAAACGTTTTGGTGAAGGTCCTTTCCAAGGATCGATTGATGCAGCCATTAGAATTTTAAGTCCAGATGACACCTTGGATCTAGAATATACTCCGGGTGTCAAAGATGTCGAAAAGCCAATAGTATTACAAAAAGTTAATAATTATTTAAATCCACCTAGCTCCAAAGAAACTAACCAACTCGTCAAATTTGTTAAACCTTCCCCAGAATCAACTAATGTGTTAATGTCCAAATCTCCATTCATCCGTTCCAAAACTTCTTGGTTCCATGTATTTCCAGAAGGGTTCGTCTTGCAACTACAAGAACCATACCATAACTCAATGAGATATTTCAAATGGGGTGTATCAAGATTAATTTTGGAATCCACAAGAGCACCAGTAGTTGTGCCATTATTTTCATTTGGATTTGAAAAAGTGGCACCAGAAGATTCCCCAGAAAAAGGTCTTAGTAGATGGTTACCTGCTAATTTTGGGGCTGAAATTCATGTATGCGTAGGTGAGGTAATTCCAGATTTTGAAATCGAAAAATATCGTGAACAGTGGAGATCCTTAGTTAAAAAATACATTGATCCCAAGAATCCATTTGATTTATCAGAAGAATTGAAATCTGGTAAAAGAGCCCAACAGTTAAGATCGGAATTGGCTGCATATTTGAGAGGTGAGGTATTGAAAATAAGAGATTCATTAGGGGTATTTAATCCAGAGCATAAGAAGTTCAGAGACCCTAAGTATTGGAAGGAATATACCATTACTGAAGGATTAAGTGATCCTGAAGTTAGATTTATTGGTAAGAATTGGGCAGTGAGAAGATTTCAATCACATTTACCAGAATATACGCCTGATGAAGAAGAAGAGAGCTGAAAACACCGAATCCTCCCATAGAGTCTTTACATTCTACTCCCATCGTGTATATACTTATATATAGATCAATGTGTTATTTATTGTACAACTATTAATGTAAAAGGAATTTTCTTAAACTTCATAGGTGAATGAATTTTCGAGCAGTAAAAAAAATTAAAACACAAAAATAAATTATTCTTCAAGAAAGTGAAAAATTTTCGTGAGTTAAATGAGCACCATTTTATTAACGAACACCACTCATAACATGCCATTATCAATTAGGATAGGTGCTCGAACCTTCGTTAAATCCTTTTATAGAACGAGTGGCGTAATAGTACGAAGAACCTCAATTACTCGTAATGTCATTCCAATACATCAAACAAGATCGTTGGCATCAATTGCAGAAAAGCTCAAGAAGGCTATCTTCGTGGAACAAGAAAACATCCCAGAAAACCCAATGGTAACAAAATGTTATACAGAAATAAAAGAATACGTGGACAATGAGCAAATGACTCCGAAACTAAAAGCTAAGATCATTCAACGAAAACTTGCAACTTTATTACATGAAGAAATGACAAGCAAAGAATTCTTCAAAGTTCTTGATTTGTCTATAATTCATCTTCAAGAATTATCGAGAAATAATGATATCGAATTTCTTCCAATGGAAACAGCCATCTTGTTATTTGAAAAGATATCAATTTCGATTTTATCTGAACAAGAACCTGGTAGAAAACCTCATTTACCAAACTTTACTCGTCCGGTAATTAGTTTCTTGCTTAAAAATGTAAATAGTTTACCTCCTCATACCTTAGTGGTTTTAGTTGATTTAGCAGCACAATTAGAAAGTTTCAAAATATCCTTGCAAAGTTTGGTATTTGCAAAAGGTAAATATCTTCCAGAAAACTTTTCCAATCTATTGATCGAATATTATAAAAAGACTGGGAAATTTTCATTGGAGATATTCGAAGAACTTATATTACTTCTGGAGCATGAACCAAAATTGATAAATGAAGGTGTAATCTCCAGTGTCGAAGAACACATTGAATATCTATATGATGGTCTTACTCCAGAAACACATTGTTATATATTTTTGGAATATAATATCGACAGAATACATATGTTAGTGACCAAGTTAACCGAACGTGTTGAATTGGCGAAAATTGACCTCAGATCTGTATTGGCGTTGTTTAAATTAAATTATGAGTTGTTGTCAATTAATAATCACAAAGAGTCAACAATACAGCTTACAAGAATATTAGACTATTTAGTTGATCCTCCCACTGAAAACAAATTTGAAGAAGTCAACAACATAATATTTGAACAGAATTTAGATGATGAAGCCTTGGCAGAAATGATTTTATTGTCTTCGTGGGGCTCCTTAAAGTATAATACTTTGGCAGAATCAATAACCAATTTCATTATTGCTGACACAATTAAGTTTTCCCCAGAATTACGCCTTCAAGCCAAAATTTGCCAAATAACTCAACAACCGAAATCGCTGTCAAGTGAAGCAGTTGAGGAGGTACTAGAAGTATTGAATAAATTTGAGGATCAAATTCTTGATAAATATGTTTGTTTTGAAAGAATAATACAAGCAGCCATGTGTTCACCCATTATTGCCCCTGATGGTGATTTCGTTGAAGAACTCACTTCTCACTTTGTCGAAAATTTCCATATGGAACCATCTTTGAAATCATACAAATATCGAATTGACAGGGCACTCAAATTAAATGAAAGCAAGTTGGCTTTGGACATTTACGTCCAGAGTATTGAGAGTGGGAATACATGGAGCAAAGAGGCTCGAGACCCCGCCACATTCAAAACTTTGAATGATTTGATAATTTCAATTGCTGAGCTGGTCGATGATCCAGATGAAATGAACTCATTCGAAAAGTCTATCGTTTCCCAGTTGCAGGCTCCTTTAAATGTAGAGGCAATAACTGCAATTGTGTCCTTCTATTTTGACACAGGGTGTTATCTGTGGGCATTTAAATGTATGGAGAAAAATTTACCAGAAATCAACCGAGAATCGTTATTTAGATTGCCAAGTGATAAACCTTTTGGATACAAATATAGAGAGCTTTTTGATCTTGTCCATAATTTCCTTATATATAAAGAGACAGATCCAAAAGTATCTTGGAGTTGGTACCTTTTGTTGAACAAATTCTATTTTCTTCCACATGATTCCATTTTGCCAGCATTGAAATATTTCAGTGAAAACGGCATGATGAATCACGCTCTTGTGATTCTCAAAACCGTGCTTGAAAGGTCACAGCTGCATGGAAAGCATCCGAACTTACCCCCAACACGAGAAATGTACATGTACCTATTAACAGTGTTTGGTGACAAGTTATATGAGCAAGGTGTTATCGACATTCATGAGATTATTAAAATGGATATTAACCTTCCAGAACTGGATATTCAACTTGAAAATTGTATTCTTAACGCATATGCGAACCTTCAAGATGTCGATAGAGCCAGACGACTATTCCTTGCTATGAGTACCAAATCCAAAGATTGTGGTGGAATTAATGAAGAATCTGTCCAAATTATGATCAAGGCATATTCATATAACGATATTACCTATGTGGAACTGTTTTTTAACAATCTTTCTCAATTTGGAATATTCCCCAATTATGAAATCTACAGACAGTATTTAATAGCCTACAGCTATCACGGATTCGCTGAAAAGGCAATTGAGATTGCCAAAGAAATGCCGACTTATGATCTAGAAGTAACGGAAGATACGTTGGTTAGTATGTATAACTATTGTAGTTCCATCCATGGCCAGAAACAAATTGCAGACTGGGCAGATAAGGAACATTCGGAAATATGGCAAAAGGTTGTTGAGAATGGTTTATTGATTGAATCGGATGGATATCGGGCTGACGAAAGTGTTATCGCTGCCAGTTCTGCTGAAGAACTCAAGTTTTTGGACTAGGGTGTCTATAGAGTATATATTTAGAATGTAAATACCATTTATTTATTGCAGTTCATGCAGAAACTTTGAAAATCGATTGGATTAGATCCAGTTTGAAGAATATAACTAGCAAGAAAAGGTTCCTGCAAAGATAACGAAATAAATGAAGAAAAAAACATAACCCATTCAATATGATTAACTAATAAATTAAATTAAGTATCCTCATGAAGTTGTTCAAAAGATAATTGATAACAATTGATCTCAATTGGGAATCGAACATAATGGTAGTGGCAACATGAATAACTACCCCTGATACGTTAAGAGCGGATATTAAGCTTTCCCAAGTAATTGTGTTTGTTTCTATAATCGAAGTGACCAATTTAACTAAAAAGTCTCTTCCATCTGGGGTAGTGAAAAAGTCTTCGAGAACTGAGACAGCAAGACCAGATTTTTGAAGGGATTCGCAAATTTCTTCCAAACTTGAAACTTGATTAATCACTTGAATAAGTTGTTGAAGAACTTGGTTTTGAACACCAAGAATTGTGTTTTGGACTTGTTGGAAGATGCTGGGAATGATACCTAAAAGACGACCACTTCTACTGCTACCACTGGAGCTGCTACTGCCACTAGCTGTACTTGTTTGGATGCTTGTCTGCAGTGAGTATTTGGCTGTCTTTGTACCGGCTACAAACCCAAGGGGATTTGCTTGCAGAAGGAGGGTGTTTAACTCGGAATCAAGGTTGAGACCAGTTGTCTTACTTGGTTGCTCGGCTTGAGAGATTGTCTGAGCTTCAATTTCTGTTTCTGGGGAAAGCTGTGCCAAGTCAGTACCTAATCCAATACCACTGTCATCATCGAAAGAGGGAGATACAATCGCAGTGGGAATCCCGTTTGGTAAGATATCAGTTTCTCCCGATACTGGCAAAATATCAACATCGGTTGGAATAGCGACCTGACCGAGACCGACCAGTATAATTGAAGAAGTTGGTACTTTAGTTGTGGCTGGTTGTTGGCTATTGGATGAAGCAGAATTGGAACTGTCCCCAAAAAGATTTTCAACTGAGTCTGCCAAACTTCCTAAGAGCCCTCTCTTAAAAATCACATCTCTTTTGGAGAAAAATGGAATTGAAATGACTTTGTTTGCAATTAAAGTTTTTACCACTGCAATCAAGCCGGGAATCATTTCATCGTTGGTGAAAAAGGACATTACAATATCAAGTGCCAATCCTGATTCATCTGCAGCTTTTAAAATTTGTGTTAAACCAGTAGCGTCAATGTAATTCTCAATAAGATTAATAGTAGAACCCTGGGTTAATTGGTTAGTTGCAAATCCATGAGCTAATTCAACCCCGGTACCCGATTTATTCATACTAGTAAACGCAGCAGTAAGAAGTGTATTATCTCTCTTTGACATAAGAGACATGTCTTCATTGAAGAAGTCAAGATATTCTTCAATTCCTCTAGCTTGAATGTCATGATTCTCCTCAGGTGTGTGAGCCACCTTTAGTGGTGCTGCTAGCGAGATCACTAATAAAAAAAATGAAGCTAAACTGTATAAGAGTCTCATTATTTCTTGTTCTTGTCGCTCTTGAAAGAATCATCACTAATGAAATATAGCTGGAAAAAGGTTTCTTTTATATAATCTAAGTTCAAATAAGTGGACTTACTCCGTACTTTGCATAGTGTCTCAACTGATACTGTATTTCCAGATCTAGATATTTTGTGGAAATAAATTTCCTATTTGGGAAGTGTTGCAATTTTTTTTTCTCCTCAAACGAGGAAACGTCAAAAAAAATCTGCCATCGAAGCAATTGTTTGACAAGGGTTTTCAACCTTAATTGGATAATCAGCAAATTTTAAAATATAAGTACAATGACGTCGTCTATTGTCATAGAGAGTAATATTTATAGAGAGATGTTCCTATACGATATGAGTGGTCTGGAAAATTTCACATTGTAAAATTAAACTCGACCCTGAGCTCTCAATTCATCATACATAACAACGGATCGCAATAATACCTGGAAACCATTATGAACATCATCTGGAGATGAATATTCTTCAGGACTATGTGAAATACCATTTTTAGAAGGAATAAAAATCATTGAAGTGGGGACGCGAGTACTAACGAAACAAGAGTCATGGCCAGCTCCACTTGTAATCTCTCTTATGTCTTCATCCTTAAAGATTTCCTTGGCTGCAGCTTTGACAGTATTAATATTAGTTTGATTGAATTTGATTGCCTTGGAAGTGGTTATATTTTCGAAGCTTACTTGTAGGGGTGATGCGCATCGAGAATTGATATTGGATTCGCATATTTCCGCGGCCCTTACTTTTATTTCGTTGATGATTTCCTGTAATTTTTCATCTTCAATGTGCCTAAGATCCAATGAAAAACGAACAACGCCTGGTATGACATTGACCGAACCAGGATCCAAATCTAAAGTCCCAACCGTGGCCAACCCATTATGAGCAGTTGCAACCTCTCTTGCCATTAACATTATTTTTGCCGCAGTCATGATGGCATCAGATCTAACATTCATTGGGGTAGTACCAGAATGTGATGACCTTCCCGTAACTGTGACCAAGTTCCATTCAAACGCCTGCCCACCAATAACCACTCCAATTTTTTTGTTTTCATTTTCCAAGATGGGTCCTTGCTCAATATGTATTTCAAAATGAGCAGCAATTGGGTTTTTCAAATAAGAAGCTTTCACTTTCCCATCATACCCGATTCTTTTCAATTCATCTCCAAATGAAACTGGTTGTTTATCTAATGACATCAAATTAAGGCAATCCTCTAAAGGGATTTGATTTGACCAGGTGCCGGATGCAACCATTGACTTTGGAAACCTAGCACCTTCTTCATTTGTCCAATTAATTAAAGCAATGGGATAATTGGGAACATGATTATTTTCCTTCAAAGTTCGAATAACTTCTAAACCAGACAAAACTCCCAAAATTCCATCATACCTTCCTCCAGTAGGTTGTGTATCTAAATGAGATCCAATAGCAGTAGGTAATCCAGTATTTTTCCCTGGGAAAATTGCAAATATATTCCCAACTTGATCAATTTTCACTTCGCATCCTAACGATTTAGTCTCCTCAACAAACCAATCACGGACATTTTTGTCCAAGTCAGATAAAGCCAACCTACAAACCCCGGTTTCAGTTTCACCAGGTCCCCATTTGCCTTTAGCGCCCCATTTAGCTGTCTCGTGAATGGTAGATAATAATCTTCCTTTTTGAATTATTAATGAATCGACTGAAAATGTCATTCTTTGAATAGTGGTGAATTGTTGGAATAAAGCAACGTTGAAGAAACCAGTACCGACCCTGGTAAACATCTTTTTATTTTTAGAGACATTTTAAATAGTATTTATATTGATTGTTATTACTTAAAAGTTTATCTTTAATTGTTTCAAAAGTTTTCTTAGCGGGAAAGGCCAATTTGAGCGAGATTATTCCGCCCAATGTTATGAGAATTATTTGCGTGTATACTCCTCGCTATTTAGATAAAGTCTTCGACCTAGTTTAGAAAAAATCTTCGCACTAGGTTACTGCTGTTAGAAAGTACCAAATCGTGATGGGTGTCAGAGTTATAGAGCCCCACATACCATTAATTCACTAGATTATCAATGTAGACCCCGATCTGTTTCAGTGTTATTTTTACCCATGTTTGCATGAAAAATGTCAAGCGGAATACTCAAAGACTACCCTCCGATTGAAAGGAATAACTGCGATACTGCCACTTCAGTACTGGAAGGTTTCTTCTGCTGGTATGTTAAAAACGTAATATTGTGGTGACCTTCCTATTGAGAAGTTGGTTTCTTTGCAAAACTTTTGGTCAATTTTTCACTTGACATTTTGCAAACTATTTATCGTTAATTTCATTTCTGCTTTGAATTAGCATTGCCTATATCGACTGGAATCTAATGGAACATTACTAACAAATATATTAAGCTGAGTGAAAGGTTTTCTAACGAAGTTTGGGAATTGTTGGAGAATGGTTTTGATAGAAGTGGGGGTGGGGTGTGTATTTATATGCAGTATGAATTCCATCTTCTATGCCGTATTTGGACTCATTTGCACGCACTTTCCCAAAGTAAAAAAAAGTGTGTGTGTGAGGGAAAAAACAATAAAAGGATTTCAATTTAAGCAAATTTAAATTAACACCGTACCTTTTAAGATTACAATAACTTTTTTGAACAGAGAACAAATAGAAAAAAAGATTTAAAAAAACTTATTAGGGGTGTATTCAGTACATACCACATATTAGTTCACAAAACGAAAACAAATACTATCGTTTTATTTACACTCGCTTGGCAAGTCGTTAGTTAACCCCCTGTTTTTGGTACTTAACTCCAAACTCCATTTTGTGATATTTCAATATCGTATAAACCTCAACTATAGTCATTCGCTTTTAATAACCAGGGACGGTTAGTAATACTAACATTAGTTAGCCACATACAGTCACTCGCTTTACTTTGTTTTTGATATTGGATCCTAAAAGAGAGAAAACCTTGTAATTATCAAGAACTAACCAATTTTTTTTTAAAAAAAACTATGATTATGAAGCTCGAAAATATCCCAAAAGACTTGACCTTAGATGAAGATGTATCTCCTTATATTGGAACCACGGATTCGATGTTTTTCGAGCCACAAGACCACCAGATCAACACTCCAAATGTCTTGTCAAATAATTTTGAACTTCAATCGGCTCACATGTGTCACCTTGATTCTGACTTTATGGGAAACTACTTTACAACCCCAGGGCACATATCACATATACAATTTAATCAAACTCCTGGACTGCAACAAGTACAAGCACAAACACTGATGGCTAATTCTTCGTCATCACCATGCCCTGGGAATTTTCATCAGAATGTTGCGGGATTTATAAGTACTCCAGCTTTATCGTTATATTCTACACCACCAACTCAACTAGTTATGTCGAAGTCTTCAAATGATAATACATGTAAGGAAGTTCCCATTACTCCATTAGTAGGGCTGACATTCAGAATGGACTCTGACTCTACATATGAACAAATTCAACAGGAATATCTCCAACAAATGAAACAACAAGACTCATTGGTGGTGGAGAGACAAAAGCAATTTCAAATTTTACAGCGACTGTTTCTACAACAACAAACCGAATTACAACAACTGATACACCAGGATCTGCTGAAACAACTCCCTGGGCAGCACAAACTTCAAAACCAGTTGCCGGTGGATGCTTATCGCCTTGAAGTCGCACCACCAGTCTCATTAACTTCACATCGAAGCCAACTTCTACCAGAGACATTTCAAGTACGGGAACATGATTCGCAAAATAAAGTTGGCCGAAAAAATCAACAGCAGCAACTTCAATTGGAAAATATTAATCAAAATCACAAGGCAAGTGTGGAAGTGCCCGCTTTCTCTGAACGTTTTCAATTAGGGCACTCCATGGATATTATAATGAAACAAAATCTCCCTATAGATATCTCCAATAATTCTCCATCTACAATCGAAGCTAGCAGCAGTCCCGAGTATTCATTGGCAAAGGACTCTGTGGTAAATGTTTCCCAAACAAGCGTTTCCAACAATCATGATACCAGCGCTGATGACATTTTGAATAGCGAGAATATTTTGGAAGGTTTCGAGACACCTCCAACGTTCTCAAATCCAGATCTCTTCCCTCAATATGTTAATTTCGAATATGAATCATCCGGAAGTGAACAGGAGGGTTCACTGATGAAAACTACCCCTTTGGAATTTACACCAAATGTTTCTATGCAGGAATTCGAAAGTGTATCTGAGAAGAATATGATGGTTGAAAAACCTCATATTCCGACACAATCTTCATCAACTACTCCTCGTGGATCCAAAGTTTCCAAAAAGAAAGCTCCTAAGAAGGTTATAACCAAGTCGTCGTCATTTTGTGCAAATGGGACCAGTCCAACGTTTATTATTAATTCCGTACAGTGGAATAAATCTCAAGGTGATCTCAATCAGAAAAAACACGATTCTAGTAAAGCAAAACGAGCGAATGGTGATCCTATAAATATGGGTCCTGTTATTTCCTTGACCAATTACTCATTTGTATATGAGAATCCCGATAATATTGATGATACAAGTGTTGATTCGCTGGGCCATTCTAAATCGTCAAATCTGGGTGTTTCGATACAGCAGAGGAATATAGTAAAGAGTTTTAAAGATGGGTTGAATGAGTTCAAGGTGGAATTAAGGAAATCAAGTTAGTAAAATAATGTGTTAGTTTTTATTGGGTTCTATAATAATTTATTTCTATTTTTGGTGACATTGTATTATTAATTAGTGTGTTTTATATATGTTATATTTTTGTATAGTTTTTATTCTATGATGAATATAACCTGGAGTGTTCGTTTATTCATAATTGTATTAGACTGAGTGTTTTTTATTTAATATGATTTTAACTTGTTCAGCATGGAAGAGCAAGTTCTGTGTGTAATAAATAAATGAAAAACGTATATTAGAAAATGAAATAATAACAAATACAAAAAACTACCCGCATTGACCAATGGGAGATTCTCCCTATATCATCAATATAAAAAAAAATGCAAATAAACAACTTTCCCTTTAAAACCACTAAACTTATTTAAACTCTGATTACAAGAGGTACATATTGGCCCTTTTCTATCATTTTTTTACAAATCCTTATTTCTTGGTACATAATCAGTTTGGATGACGGGATCATTTCTAAATCTTCTGGATAAGGAATATTGACCTTCTGTTTGATAAGCAAGGATACCTAACGCAAGAGGGATAACTCCCATGAATACAACGCTAAAAGCAGCAGATTTTGGTTTGAAACGGAAATAGTGACCGGTCTTTTCTTTAGCAGCGTTGAACCTTTGGAATTCTCTATCTGGGTGTAATGTACCTGCCATTTTTTCTTCTGATAAGTTTTGATTAATATTTATATCTTTTGAATAAAGGTTTCTCAATATGTTTAAATGTTAAAGTTTTTTTTTTCACATTTTACAATTGGTTGTTAATTATTTATATGCAGGGGAATTATCACGTGATTATTTTTTTTAAGATGTTTTTACCTCAATAAACTGTAAACAACTCCGAGAAAACTCACCAAAATAAAAAGATACAACTTTTCCAGTTTATATCAGATAGATAAAAGAAAAGCATTCTTCAAATTATTTAATATTTATGAAATCATGTCAGATGAGAGTCTTGATCCAAGAACTATAGCAATCCTTACAGAACATTTTGGTTATTCTCCTATAGCAGTCATAGATGATGTGATAAACGCGGTTAATCAGATAATGTATCGGGGTACCAAAGCATTTGCTAGTTTTCTATTCCGAAAGAAGCAAGCAGCATTGACGAAGCAACAACAACATCAAGAGAAAGAAGAGAATGACGACGAGGGCGAAGATAAGGAAAATAAAAAGAGAAATAAGTTTGATATATTTACAATGGTTCTGGATGATGAAATTAAATTAGGTACTGCTAAATTAGAATCATTACTTGAAAATCAAATTGATATAAATTTCGATAGATTTGAAACATATACTCTTCGAAATATATTTCATATTCCTCGAGAATTGGTTGATGGGGGTTGGATTAAGTTAAAACATCATGAAGGTATTGAATTTGATCCAGATATAGCAAGTAGAAAACCCGAAATTCGTGGTAAACTAACAGAAATGATGGAAAATCTTGAATTTGAATCGCATATACAAACTATTTTAAAATTACAATTAAAGAAAGCAAGAAAGATACTCAAAACTATGAGAATATTGAAATCCAATATGGAATTTCTTAGTATGTCAAAATTGGCTGAAGACAATGATGAAGTTATTCTGGCAAAGGAAAAAATCGCTAGTTTGAGTCCACTTGATGAAACTTTGAGTTTCTTAGTTGGACAAGTTAAGATATTGAATAGTGATATGCAGAATATTTCCAAGAAACTAGAATTTAATTTGCAGAATAAAAAGTTCTTGCCTGATGAAAGGGATATAGTTCAAGATGGTAGAACAATTCAAATTCTTGCCAAAGTTGGAATTAATAATTCTGGTGAGAAGATTGAACCAACAAGTTTTGGATCAAGAGGAATATTGCGGGGCCTGAATCTAGAGTTTCCTATAGATCTTAATCAAATTTCTGATATAAACCATGTAACTGAAATAGTTAATGAATTACGAAGTTCCCAGAGAAGACCACATCATTGAAAGCTTTCCCGATGCAATTATTTCACCTTATTTTCTACTCAATGAAAAATGAGAAAGAGTATTAGTATAGGCAATAGAGTCTTGTTTAAGATTTGGCGGACAATAGCAATAGCTTGGATCTCAGGGCTAAAACAATTTTGCCCTTTCCACCAATACACTAAGAGTCTACGAACTCTTGACATCAAGTTTCACCAACTGCTAAGTCATTTAACATGTATAGTTTTGTAATATTAGTGTAAAATATAGTGTGTAATAGAATGTAGAAATTTATCTTATCGTTTATCATTAGTGATTTTTGGAAGCAGAAGGAGTAGTATGGTTTTAGATTTAGAAATACAGCAAATAGAAGGTTTAATTACTTGTTCCGTGCTGAGAAAGGAATAGTTTCTTGTATTTATAAGGATGTTTATGCATCAACTAGTGGGCCTTTAGTCAAAATACAAAGATCCTCAAATTCCCAAAAGAGTAATTCCCCTACCGCGGCTATTTTTTTTTTTTTTGGTGAGAGGATTTCACATTTTCTGAAATTTATTTTTAATTATGCATAGACAGAGTCATTCTTTAAATAATTATATTAAAAATTTTCAAACAAAAAAAAAACAAATTAAAATCACTCACCATTTTTTTCATTTTAAAGATAAACTCTTACTCCTAGTAGATATATTCAAGATAGGTCAGATGTTACTGCAGTATATATACAATACATTAACGAGTATAGGGAATTCAGAACATGTCCCTTTAAGAGTTCAGATAAGTGGAGTCATGGGCTCCACTTCTTTGGCATGTTGGATTGTGCTTTTGATGCCACAACTTGTTGAGCAATGGAGGTTGAAATCTGCAGAAGGTATAGCTATAGGATTCATAAGTATTTGGTTTTTAGGTGATGTATTCAACTTGATTGGAGCCTTGTGGGCAGGTTTATTACCCGAAGTCATATTTCTTGCCATTTGGTTCTGTGTCGCTGATTTCATGATGATTTTTTCATATTTCTATTATACCTATATGTACAAGAGACACCACCATCGCAGTCATGACAGACATAACAAGCATGTAAGAAATAGAAGCTCATCTAGAAGAAGAAGACAGAGTAGTCAAGGAAGAAGTGGTGACGAAATTGATGAAATTGGTGAAGAAAGACCATTATTGAGAAGAAGAAGAAGTTCTACATTGACTGATATTGCCCTTGAACCTCAATATCATTCGGTATTTGTCAAGTATGTGTTACCTATTTTATTTGTTGTTTCTGCAGGTGTTGCGGGATTCTTTTTAGGTGGTGCCAATATGGAAGATGATACTCCTGGTAATGGTGATTCAAACCCCATCGCTTTTGGTCCTCAAGTCATGGGTTATTGTAGTGCCTTGTTATACCTTGGTGCTAGAATCCCTCAAATCATTCAAAATTACCAAAGAAAGAGTGTTCATGGTTTAAGTTTATTATTCTTTTTGTTTTCAACATTGGGTAACCTCACTTATGCTGGACAAATATTGTTTTATAGATCAGATTCCAAATATATTGTATTGAATTTGAGTTGGCTATTAGGTTCCTTGGGAACAATATTTGAAGATAGTTTTATCTTCTTACAGTTCTATATATATCGTGAGAACCATCAAGAGTCAATTATAGATTGAATTTTTTTCGCTTTTTAAATACAAAGTATAATATAACACATACATATTGCATTATATATATATAAACTTAACATATATATAAACCTAACAAAAAAAATAGTACACAAAGCAAGAAAGAAAAAGTATTATTTTGCCTGTTTCTCTATCCGATTATAATTATCCCAGTTCTCTATTTTTCCCTTATAATTAAAAAAAAAGCCTCCCAATATTATATTATTAATACACTTGTTTTTTTTTTTTAATTATATTTCGTTCCATGATAAAAAAAATAATCCCCATAATTGTTTAAATAATAATATACAAAAAAAATTGTTATCTTTAGTAAATAGTTGTACTTGATAAATTGTCTATTTTGATCCATTGTTTGTTCCTTGTCCTTGTTCCTCTCTCTTTCCCTTTCTCTTGCTTGATAGTTTTACTAAAAACGGCTGGATTTACTTTTTTTTTTTTGTTTTGAAGTTGCTGCAAAAACAAATGAAACCCTGCAAAATCAAACTTGATAATATATACCTTGGAAATGAAATTTTTTATAAATGTTTCTTGAATAAATCATCATTTAACCATCCGACCTTCTCAAATGCTGCAAACAATCTAGAAGCTTTATTCACATCTATTCTACAAGCTTTTTGTGCATCGGTTCTTCTAAATTGTTTTCCAATCTTCAACCGTGAAACTTTTTCATAAAATAACCGTCTCTTGGAATCCAAATATACAGCAACTGGTAATCTTAATATACTGGCCAATAAAACTTCAGCTGGGTGTAATTTAGACAAATTAGGATCATGTGATAAATCCATAGGTTGTCCCTTCCATTCAATCTTCAAACACTTGACATTATTGGCTGGTAATGTTTCACTAGGGTTTGGTGAATAATCAGGAATACTTTCATCAATCAACATTTGTTGCTGTAATGCAATTGAAGGCGAAGCAGAAGTATTTGGTCTTCTTCTTTTCTTTGGAGATGATGGTGATGGAGTTGATAACTCATCATCGGTATTTAAATCATAATCTTTGGTTTTAATGATACGTCTAGTACGAATCCTGGAGGTTCCATCTTCAACACCACTACCCAACCCTACAGAAAATGTGGCACTATCATTATCAGAATCATAATTGAATCTTCTCTTGTTATACTTCCTCATTGGTAGATTAATCTTAGTATTGCGCTCATCATTCATTATTAGGGAATATTTATCAATAAATGACAACTGATCAGATTTATAATTCTTGTTTGTGAATTTGGGTATGGCAATTGTTAATCTATAATCTTTAAAATTCTCCAATTTGAATTCATTTGAAGTTGGTAAATATGACTTTGCATTAGATAAAAGTGCTGATGGTGTTGGTGCCCCAGTTGTATTTAAAGGTACATTGCGTTGGTAGGGTGACAATGGTGGCGATAATGGTGGTGCAGCAATAGAAATTGCTTCACTTTCTACACCACCTTTGGGCTTTTCTTTGGGGCCATAAATGGCTGTAGTTGTGATTCTTTGATGTTGTTGCTCTGGCGTATACAAATTCCGTTGAATCATCGTCTTTGTAAATGGTTGGTATAACAATGACATTGCAATTGGTCTCTTCTTCTTTATATATATACACACACACTTACAACTTCTTTGAAGGAATTCGGATTTCTTATATATAAAAAAAGAACAAAAGAAAGAAAATTATGTTATTCTTATTATATATACGGAAATCTGGTATCAGGAAAAGAAAAAAAAAAAATATGAGTTTATTTCTTTTTTTTTTTTTTTTTTTGCAATCAGTCATCTCTTTTTACATAAAATTATTCTTTATTTTTTATGCAGACAAGAAAGCATAAAACAATGGATAACAATGAAAATATGAAGTTTCTTTTTCTATGTTTCAGAATTACACTTTAGAGCGATTGGGCCCATCGTCAACAAGAAATTTAATTAAGGACAAGTTTTATAAAGCTGGGAAGAATATGGCACTCCCCCACCCCTCAAGTTGTTAAAATAAGTTTGATTTGGTGTTGACGATTGCCTTGGAAGGAAGTGTGGAATTGCGGTACCCAATTCCTGACTTCGCTTCTTGACGTTTCTTTTTTGCACTAAAATCAGGAAAAAAAAAATTATTTTTATTCTAGAAAATAAAATTGTGTTCACTCACTTCACATTGACTTGGTTTCATTTTCACTAAAAAAAGGTTTATCGTTTGGAATAAGGTGACATTATAAAACGTCAACAAAAACATCAATTGAATCATTGTTTCAATCAATTGAGTTTAGAGGAGTTGTCAATTGCACTCGGGTATGAGTTCAACTTGTGAGGATTAGTTTGATTTTTTTTTTGTATGCTCTATTTTTTTTCTTATAGTTTTGTTTAGTTTTTTGGTTATGGGGTAGGTAGTACAACACAACGAAAAATATTTTTAAAGAACTTTTTTTATTTTTTGCCTTATTAAACTTTTTTTTTATATATCACTTTTATTTTTTTTTAGGCTTGAATGAATTTTTTTTTTTTGAACTTTGACGGATTCTGCAACTGGAAATCAACACAATGCTCAATAGTTGTCAACTCAATTAAAATACACATATATCATGGAGGTGCCCTCTAATAGAAGGTACACTCTATTAGTAAAAATTAAACCCCATTCCTCTCAATTAGCTCTCAAAGAAGAAATATCAGGCACATCATGAGCCCCAGAAAAAAAAAACATTAATTTTCTTTTTCCGTATAGCAAAAGCAATTCGTCTTAAAAAAAACACAACTTTTTTGCCTGATCCATCGGACATTTACCCGAAACTCAGTTTTTTTTCTTGCATATTTTCAAGGTTACACCAGTGTGATACACGCGAATTTTTACTTGCAGCTGCCTCTTCCGCGTTTAATATTCCATTTGGTAACTCATGCTAAGAACTTTACGAGACCCTTTGAGAATTTCAAACTCAGAAGTACATAGACAGGCGCCTATCTTGAACTAGAGCCATAATAAAATTTTCTGGTTTTTATTGTTAAGTTTAGAATTATGCATTCTTACTAAAGCATGTACATAATGCACAATACTCAAAGAAAAAAAAATAATAATTCTCGATAAGCTTTGATCAGCAAATCAAAGATCTAAAGTTTTAGAAACTAGCTGATAAGTCCGAACGTCACATGACCTTGCTTATTCAAACGTTTGATTTCAGAATTCCCCACTTTTTGATGTATTTCTTGATCAAAGCCAAAATTATGGGATATGCCTTGAAGCTCAAGAGAGAGCAAAAAAACAATAAGATGATTTTTGGCGCCCTAGGAGCGGGGGAACCCAAATTGTGCATGTATGCGAACTAAATTCTTGAAGACCTGCATTTTAGCTCTCTCCCTCTGCGATTTAATAATACACATTCAGATAAAGGAAATGTGATACTTCTGTAGTTGCCAGCTTTCTTCATTCAACTGTAAATCTATGGTTTGCCTTCGCTACTGGAAAAGTATTGCGTTTCTTAAATTAGATTGCTATTTTTCTGCAGCCTTAAAGGAGATACAACTTATGATGGTTGTTTGGGGTGATGTCATATTTGCAATGGCGCAAGGGACATCTCAAGGTGGATCTATCTTTACTTGCAAGTAACTCGGAAGGTGGCAAGTTAGGATTCAGTAAGTTAACTGTTTACCTGGTGCGAATTAGAGATGATCTAAACTGTATATGCAATGTGTAAGAAAATTGATTCGTTATCCATTTGAGTGTTTTTTTTTTCTGTCGCAACGATTTCAATAAATTGGTTGCAAATTTTATTGTATTTTCTAACCAAGATGAAATAATATTCTATAAAAAAAATTATTTATGGTCAAAAAGATTTCAGTCAAGACCGTTATTAGTCAGACTCTAAATTTTCCTTAGCAATATGCTCAAGTATTTTTGTTCATGTGTATACTTGCAGCTACGCCTTCCAAGTTTTTGGTTGGAGTTTGTAGTCACTTTTCAGTCGCATAAGGCTAAACAAATTGCTGTTGCTAAAATGGTGTTTACTGCAAACCATTTAACGGATTAACTCTGGATCTGCTTGGGGCAATAAATGGAAAGAGATTAATTGTGCGTTAGGCTGTGTAATGATTAGTTCTTAACAAACAGAGATGAATTTTTCCAAGTGTGCACCAACTGGCGTTATTAAAACCTTGCTATTGAAACAAAGAGTGGGTAAACGGATTTAATATGCCCAATTTAAATCCAGGTGTAGGATACTTGGAGATCTTCCGTACATAAAATTACCCCCCCCCCCCCAAGAGAGATTATGTTTTGTTGCAATGGAAGTTTCCAGTCCAACTTTTGGGTGTAAAATTTTCATGCGACATTCTTCTTTTTCAACTATGTAAACGACATTTCTAGTTTAATTTTTTTTTCCTTTTTATTTGCTTCGCTTCTTAAATAAAATACATCTTCTTCATCCCAGAGGAACTGCTACCACTTGCTTAAAAGACCTTTAAGTAAATCGAGTATCACCCAGATATGTTAAAGAAAATGCTTGAATATTCGGGTAAAAAATGTCTTGCTCCTATGGTAAGATCCGGAGAGTTACCAATGCGATTAATGGCACTTAAATATGGCTGTGATTTAGTTTGGACTCCAGAATTGATTGATCGTAAATTGATCACCACTACACGTATAGAGAATAAGGAACTTGGAACTATAGATTATGTCGAAACAACGAAACCCGATAGTTTTGTTTTCAGAAAACATCCTCTAGAAACTGGAAAGTTAATTTTACAATTAGGTTCTGCCAATCCTGATATTGCTGTTGAAGCTGCCAAAAAAGTTATTGAAGATGTCGATGGTGTAGATTTAAATTGTGGATGTCCTAAACATTTTTCTGTACATGGAGGAATGGGGGCCGAATTACTAAAAACCCCGGACCTATTATGTTCAATCTTATCAAATTTGGTTCAAAAAGTAGGAATACCGTATGGGAAGCCCATTAGTTGTAAGATTCGATTATTACCAGAATATGACCGAACTCGAGATTTAGTCGAGAAAATTTGTAACACTGGTATTTCCAACTTGACGATCCATTGCCGTACTCCTATTATGAGAAATCGACAAGATCCTATCTGGAATTATTTACCTAAATTAATTCCTCTTATTCAATCTCGAGGAGTTAGTGTCATTATAAATGGGAATATTCAAGGAGCCCGCGATCTTGAGAGCATTCAAACTGCAATGGGGAATGATAAAGTTGGAATTATGATTGCAGAAGCAGCAGAAACCAATCCTTCTGTATTTGCATTCGAACCTAAATTGCAAAAACAAGTTGTTTCGGAAATATATGAATATTCCAGAAGGTACCATGTTCTTCCAGGTACTAAGTACCTTTTACAAAATATGATACCAGGAAAATCACCATATTATAACTTAGTTTCAAGGCTGAAAACATTTGAACAATTAGATAAAGTCATTGAACAATTGAAGAAAGATGACACCGATATCAAAATTAATACTATAGCGAATAGAAATTTACAAAAACCACATAGCATGTCATTGGAACAATATAAATTACATATGGAATCTCGTGGAGAAAATATGAGGGAGTTCTTTAAAACTTGGAAAGAAAATGAAATGTTACAACCTTTAAATGACAAACCTACAAAGAGAACCCAGGACATTCCTGAACATAAGCAGAAGCAGCAACAACAATCTAAAAAGATCAAAGTGGATATGGATGCAGTATCCAATGTTGTACCAACAAGGGCAGCAGCATCAGAAATAGTGCATATGGTTTCTGCTGCTCCAACCCTTTGAAAACTAAAAAGCTGGGGTTAAGAAGGTATTAATATAGATATAGAATGGGAAAGGCTTTTTATAGATGATTAGTAAATGGAAATATATATTTACTTGTTCTTTAGCTTAATACACATATGTACATGGAGGAGAAAGAAAAATCTATCTTTGAATTGGAGAAAACAACTTAACTCAACACATCAGGATGTTCTTGTTGTAAATAACGCTTTATACCACACCAAATACCAGCACCACTGGCCATCATAACTGAAGCATAAATCATTGGTTTAGCACCAGCACTACTTTTGAATAAAGCACCAGCAATGGCACCAGCGGCCACAGAATTGAAATCGTCGTGTTTTTCTCTAACTGCATCAATAGTTGAATCAATAATATTATAAGACATTGCCAAGACCCCTGCTGAATTACCCAAGAATGGACCTCTTTTAGTGATATGATTTAAAATTGTATTTAATCTTAATTTAGCAGTTGCTCCCTCGGGAATGTTCTTAATACCTTCTTGAAATCCATAAGCACCACCAAAACCTAAACCCAATAAATACACAGCACCAGTACCATAACATAAATCATCAGTCCAAGATCTACTTGGGATAATACCACGAGATCCTTCTACTGTATTTAATTTTTCTTCTTCCAAATCTAAATATTCAACCCCTCTTTCCAAACCTGCTAAAGGATGTAATTGAGCTGAATTAAATACACCTGGTGTTTGTATGATAGTATTAACATCAGCAACTTCTTTAGGATCGAAGCCTAATGTTTGTTTAATTGAAGAGTCGTCTGAAGCTTTAGTATCTGATTTTCCGAATAACCAAGACATTGTTGATGTGGATGTAACTTTTTTTTATTATGGGTATGTGAAGTCTATAATTTGTGTTTTCTTTTTAGCGAGAAATGTCAGTAACAAGAAAGGAGATTAGTTTTTCTAAGTTCTACTTAACAGTTTCGGGGGATCTTCTGGTATTTAGAGTCTAAATGGCAAAAGAAAGAACAGCTTGAGTATTTGGTTTTTCACTCATCAGCTTGAAAAAAAAAAAATGAAAAAAAAAAAAATTAGCTAACCTGTAAAAAAAGATTTACTGGTTGCATTGGTAAGTTTACACTTTTACATGTTTAAAAAAAAACGGTGAAAATAAAAGAAAACTGAATAAAACATACTTGGTATCCAAATATAAAAGTAAAACATATGAAAAAACAAGTAGTCAACGTCACTAATGCTATTTACAATTGTCCAATAATAAGTCCATGTATCTAAACTTTCCACAGCCTAATTGAATATATGTATCATCTAAACCAATAGCATTAACTGACCTTTTCATAACCATCAATCAATTTTCCATAAACAGGGTCATATTCATTGAATCCAAGATAGATAGTTTCTTCAACACCCATCAATAAGAAATAAGAAATAACATTAACATTTTATCTATTCCCTTTTCAAGAATTTTTAGTATTTTTTAACTTAATTCCAACAAAAGTTCGAGTTGCAATAATTGCCTTCAAAAATGATTATGAAACATCTTATTCCTTCCCATTACTATTTGAGTTAACTGTTGAAGAAAGCTTAATTTATATTTCTAATGAGTAATGTATCGATGTTTATTTACCTATAAAATTTATTGATCATATTCTATATGCACATTAAGGTAACAGCCCTGAAATATTTTACGATCCTACTAATTGCAACCAAGACATAATGACATCCCCCGAGGTTTCCCAGAACAACGATTTACCGCCAACTTATTCGCCTGCTTTAAACTACTATGGTATGGCTCTAACAAAGCGTGAACTACTTTCGCCTTACGACAGGCTCGTGGGAGGGAGCTGGAAACTAGTCTTGCTTCATTTAAACTCCACTCAATTACGCATGTATGAGGTGAATGGTGATCAAGATCTTAGTTATTTAATTGAAAGTCTTTTTATGGAATTAACTTATTTGCCTCGGTTTGTCATTAACACAATTGACAGCAACGAAGATATTCCGCCAAATTCCTTTGAACCCGAGGAAACCTGTGAAAAGGAAGTAGAAATGCTTCATAGATTTTATGAACTAATCAAAGACAATAAGTTTTTATTTGAACCAAGTGAATCAGAGGAGGATTTTAACAAACTTAAAGCATTCCAAGGACGCCTTCTATGTTCATATACACTATCTCGTTCAGAGTTTGGACAAGCTCCTATATGGAACCGGGTCACTCAACCGAATCAAGTCCTTCAAAAATCCGATTACACGTTAGTGGAGTACCAGAACGTCCTTCGACTCAGACTTGAATACACTCAGATTTTATTACAGTTCTGGTCATTTCCAGCAATGGTCAATTGGTACAGCAATTTGTTGATTGCACGTGAGTTAAGTATGCCATTGGATGAGAGGATCATGGCCAGGTTAAAATTGAGAACTCCTTATAGTCACTCGGTGCAAGATGATAAATCCTCACTGGTAGGTTTTCCCGTTGCAAGGTTTTTCTATAGCAAGTTTATGAGCCAGCATGAACGTAACATTTACGCACTTCAAATTACATCCCAAATCAACACTGATTATGACGGTTCAGTTCTTGATGGGTCAACAGCCAGCTTTCTCCAATCGTTAACCGAAAAGAGAGATTCTCTGGTTGCAATTGATTTCGGTATGTCTCCACCAGAGTATGGGAATGTTAGTATTTTTGGCTACACATTTTATACCAAACACGGAACATTTACGTTTTTAGAAATCCTACAAATATCCGATATTATACCTAAGTTGGACTTTCACTGGTGTAAAATGGGGCAATTCATTACGATAAGCAACTTTCCGCGTTTTGAAAAATACGCTAATGAGATATATCTGTTTATTTCCTTAGATCAGATACGACTTTTCATTGATGTCCAAGAGAATGATGATTATAAATCCAAGAGCCTTGCAAAAACATTTTTGCTTCATGAAAATGGATTGCATGGCTATTTCAGAGTTCTGTCTTGAATCGCCAGTCAATTGGGAAAATCATGTTTATATCAAAATCGCTTGTAATCGTGCACTTGATCATGATTAAAACACTTAATGAATCTGTTTCTTATGAAAATACATACCAGTTAATGGGTTTTATTATTTGTTGCTTTCTTTTACACTAGTTTATACATCTATAGCCGTTGTAATAGATATTAAATTTATGTAAAATCCTATTCCAGAGTTATCGCGAATACAAATAAAGTAGATGAGGATGGAGAAATGATAATAATAACTGGTATTTAATTCTTGTTATCAGAAGAACCGAGGGTTCGAAAATTAATCAAAATTTTATTGTTGAGGTTCTGGGGTTGGTGCTGCTGCTTCTGAATCAGGGTTTGCTGGTCCTGGTACTCGAGGTTGAACTGTTTCTCCTAGATTATTTGATTGGTGTAGCTGTTGGGCTGATATTTTTGGTGCCTGGGCTGGTGGTACTTCTTCTTGTCGTGGCTGCTGTTGCTGTTGCTGGAGCAACTCTTGAATCATTTAAAATATTTGCGTGGGCTGTTGCTGGAGTGATTCTTGAACCATTTGAAGTGCTTACTTTTGCTGTTCCGGTTCAAATTGCAATTGTTGTACTAGTCTCGCAAAGCTTGAAGCTGTTTCTGTTGCTTATGTTGTTGTATTTCTGGTGTTGGTAATCTTGTTGTAGGTGGCGGTCTAGTTGGTGGTACTGTTTGGTCATTCGATATGGAATGGCTAAGCTTGGACACTAAGCAAGAGGCTAATGTGGAACATTTTGAGACAAGGAATGTTTTGTTAAACAGTTTCATTGACCACTTCAAGTAAGCTTTGAGTGGTAGTGGGATCTGTTACGGAAGATTTTCACCAAAATCCAGAATTGGTATACTGTTACTTGTTATCCTTGGACTACCACTCAAAGCTTACTTGAAGTGGTCAATGAAACTGTTTAACAAGTAACAATACTCCATTACTAGATTTTGGTAAAAATCTTCCGTAACAGATCCCGACTA
>JAKTZT010000027.1:0-38644 GCA_030578955.1 Hemisphaericaspora insectamans | reverse complement strand
CAGTGAAGAGGAAAACAAGGTCAATGGGTCTATTAACAATCATTAAGAAACAAAAACAGAAGGATAATGAAATACGTATATTAACCTTAGGATTAGATAATGCAGGAAAAACAACAATTATTAGACAAATGTTGGGTAAGGATGTTGAAGCAATTAGTCCCACTATGGGATTTCAAATAAATACTTTAAATTATGAAGGACAATATACATTGAATTTTTGGGATGTTGGAGGTCAAACTAGTTTAAGAAGTTTTTGGGGTAATTATTTTGATAAAACAGATTTAATTATGTGGGTAATTGATGGTTTAAGTATTGAACGATTAAATGAATCATATTCAGAATTAAGAGATAAAGTGATATTACAAGATCGATTATTGGGAGTATTCTTAATAGTAGTGATTAATAAAATAGATTTAATTCCAGAATCACAATGGGATCAATTAAAACAACGAGTAATTAAAGAACTTGATTTACAAGAACAAATTCCTCAATATGATAAATGGAGTGTTAAATTGGTGAGTGGGAAAACTGGTTATGGAATACAAGATATTTTGCAGTGGATTACTTCCCGTGATTTTTGAAAGAAAAAAATAAAGCTTTGTCATTGTTCTATTCCAATCCATGTTGTTGGGAAATCTACACATTCACTAGACACACATACACTCACTCACACATTCACGCCATTTTTGAAGGGGATGAAAAGAAATTTTACGACCTCCTCCCCCCCTCTCTCTCCCCTTTTCAAGAAAAATAAAAATGTTTAGTTTAATCATCTGCCAATACAATACAAAAGGATTAATTAAGTTTCTTAAAAAGGAAAAAATAGAATGTCGTTAACAACCAGAGATTAGAAAATAAATCAAATAAAATCTTTGTTATATTGTTTTAACAATGATGTGTAAGTGTGTGTAGTCTATAATGTGATATTACTTTCACCAGGCTAAAATAATATGGGCTCCGGCTCAAGTAAAAACTACAGTCTTTTTTTTGACTTTTTTTAATGCTTTGATGTGTGTCTGTATGTATGTCTGTTTGGCATTACATTAACTTAAACATTTCACTAAAAGTATAAAACTGTCTCTAATTACAGCCAAGAAAGAGAGATTAATTCGTTAAAGGTTAATTAAGTGGAATGAGTGAATGTATATTTTTCTTGATTTTTAATTTAAAAAATCGCGTCTTAATTTAAATTTTTAAAAAATTCACTAAAAAAAAAATAATTAATTTAAAATAAAAATGACGCGTTAAAATATATATTTTTTTGTGTCACTTTTTTTTACCTCGACTACTCCTTTCCGAAACATTCAATTATATTCAACACAATAGCCTTCATAAATTTCATTTCTATTCTTTTCTTTTTAAAGGCGTTCAATAGACAAAAGAGATACCTCCGGTTTTTCCCAATTGTTTTTTTTTCACTATATTCTCCACTCCTTCGCTGTTTTTCTTTTTATGTTGATAAAGCATAAAATTATATATTAAATATCATTCTTATCCATTTTAATTTTGGGAATTTATACAGTTCAATTTTTTATAAAAAAAAACATACTTGAATATACATTTTGCATATTGATACAAGCAAAAAACAAAACGCAAATGACTGTCGATCAAACTACCAATACGACAACAAGTCAACCACTTTTCCAATTACATGCATCTGAATCAAAACATTCAAACGATTTAATGGAAGTAATGGCAGTTATCAAACCAGCAAGATCTACACCATCTTCCCTTGCAACAATTGTACGTGGTTTACATACTAAAAATACCAAATTACTATCAATGTTAGATAAAACTATTGCTGAATGTGATCCCAATGAAGGTTTTACTTTAGATATTGTGAAAAACTTTGTTAATGAATTCATTTTATGGTTAGATGATAATCATTTATCCTTATTAATTAAATATTCCCAAAATTTAATATCTTCTACTGAAGATGCCACCAATTTTAATTCTGAATATTTAAATATCCCAATTGAAAATTTGGCTCATTATATAACATTTATTAAAGCATGTTCCCAATGTGTAAGAAATCCATTTATACTTACAAAATTAGCTTCCATTAAACAAGAATTAGAAACTATTGTTAGTGATTATAATAATCATCTCGATTTAAAAAGATTAAATACTATTCTGTTTACGGATATTCGTCCATTTGGAAGTCATCATCATCAACAGCAACAACAAAAACAACAACAAAATAAAGGTAAACAACAACAACAACTTGTTTCAAGCTATTTCACAATTGATCAAATTATGGAAAGAAGTGTCGATGCTGCTTTTTTCATTTCACTTAAAAATAATAAAGAGCCTATTGAATTGGTTCTTTTGGATCTTGCTGGTACAGGAAATTATAATTCTTTGGCTATATTATTAGTTGACTATGCTAATGGAAAGGAAGTAACAAGGTCACTCATGTATCCACCATTAAGACTTAATGAAGTATCTATGGCATGCAACCCCAATACGTTAGAATTACACGCAATCAACTTTTCTATTGCTTCCAAAACTGATAATGACACAATAATTATCATTTGTGAAGATCTGGAACTTTTGAAAACTTGGACAGATAAATTAGCTAGTATATTTCCATCTGAAACAACAGACAATGAGTTAAATCTCCTCGATCTCCAAAATAGCCCAAACAAAGTATTATGTGGATTGGGAATTGATATCAGTAACAATGCATCGGTTGAAAATGTCTCCAAAGTGCAAAAAGATACATCTCCTCAAGTTAAATACAAGTCATGTATGAAACAACAGAAAAAATCACCAAATCATAAGCGTGAGAGTTCTTCAACATCAAATCATTCTACCCTGTCACTTAAAGAACAATATGACCGTACTTTACCGATAATAAAAAAGTCATTATCCACTACTCCATTTGGTGTTGAGAAAGACGAAGACATTTCGGAACTATTCCAAGATATTCCTCTGTCATCCTGTCAATTATTAAATCCAGATGATAGACCAATTTCTTCGCAAGCTGAATTGGCCCATATTAGTAGTCTTACTGATTATCCTGAAAGTATTATCGAAGATGCCATGGAATCAGAACTGAAAGAAGAAGAAGAACAAGAAGAAAAACAACATCCTTTACAAACTCAAATGACAAGTCTGTTTGCATCTTCAGTTCCTAATTTAAATTCCACAAACTCCAAATCTTCCATGTATCAATTAGCAACGGGTTCTGCAATTGATCTTGCTAATTTCGGTAAGAAACATGAACCTTCATTCGCATCATGTGAATCATTACCAAATGCAAAGAGACAAAGACAAAGGCGGAAATCCCTTTTCAGTATATTTAAAAAGTCATCTAAACCTAAACTTGAGTCAATTACTCCTGGATTTGAAGCTGTTCAAGCCCCAGTTAAATATGAATCTACAAACCCCGAATCTATACAGAACCATGTAAACAATACACGTTTTGAAACGGAGAAACCAATAGAATCAAAAGCAATTTCAAGATCATCATCAGTTGAGGGAACACTATCAGAAAAGGAAAATGGTGAGTCTGAATCCAAAACTACGAAGTCTACTTCTAGCCTCCCAGGTCCATTTGCATTACCTTCATCAACTTCAACCTACTTCTTCAAACCTTATAAAAAAAGTGGTGGCATTGGCACTGGTGCTTCTACCACTCACACATATGATTCGCTGAATGAAAATGAGGATGGTGAAGAAGATTTATGCATCCCACAAGAATTAAAGGATGTTATCAATCTGGAAGAAAGTGTTGATTTCTTTGTTAGTTCCACTGCACCAAAAGCGATGAAGATTTCTAAATGGAAGGAAAAATATGGGAAATGGGAAATGATTACAATTAGTGAACGATTATTTATCAAGATTGTTATGAATTATGAATTGAAGAAATATTGGTTAATTGTTTTTAAAGAAGAGTTTGATATTCGTTGTAATCATTTTGTTGATATTCCATTATTGTTGTTAGATATTGATTCAAAAATCACTGAAATTAGAAGATCAGCAGCTTTGGATTTACAAATAAGTTCAAATAATTCTATTACTTCAGAGTCAATAAGGATTATGATTAGATGTACAACTGGAGCATTGATAAATAGTATTTTCACCAATTTTGAAAATGCACTTGCATTAGTATCATCAAAGACTAGTTCGTTACGAGATTCGAGATTAAATTTCTCAGATGGGACCATTGCTTCTTCATTAATGTATTCTAATCCAAGTCATTCTTCTACTATGACAAGCATGAGTTCAGTACCACTTAGGTCTCCTGTTCGGGATAATGCTAACCACAAAACATCATCCTCCACAGTTGAATCTCGGATCACTGCAGCCGATAACAATGTTTCAGCGGTGGAAAGTAGAGAATTGGTGCTGATGACTATTAGGTTACAAAAACAAACTCAATCGTATTCCATGATTTATGTACCTTCATGCTGGAAAATTTTGGCAATGTATAAATTATCAGTCAACTTTGTTAATGATCCGGTTTCATTAAAAGCTTATTACAATTTTAAATTAATTGATGAAGAATCTGGTGAACAAGAATTCAATTGGTTAGTTCCTGAAGATTCAAAACTGGATTACTTGGAGATAATTGGTAAGGCAGGGTTATTGGTGAAAGTAACTGATGAAGAATTGTATATGATTGAGTGTAAAGGTAAAAAGGAGTTTAAGAGACTATTTGAAATTCTATAGGGGATGTTGTTTAGTGTGTTTGTATTATATATATATATTAATTTGTTTATAATGTGTTTGTATTATATATATATATTAATTTGTTTATAATGTGTTTGTATTATATATATATATTAATTTGTTTATAATGTGTTTGTATTATATATATATATTAATTTGTTTATAATGTGTTGTGTTTTTATTAACTAAATAGATTTTATTGTTTTCTCTCTTGTTTCTGTGATTTTTTGTTGGTTGCGAAAATTGTTTATCATAAGTTAATTGCAGTTCAATTCCTAACCGCTCATCAATTTATAATTATCAACATACAAAATGATGACCCTAATACCCATAGTCTTAACATTATTATCATTCAATACTTTGATTAGTGGGCTATCAACTAATAACTCAGTGGAAGATACTCAAACAATCCCAATTATAAAACCTTTCGGTAATAAATTCTTCTACAATGATACAGGTAAACAATTTTATATCAAGGGAATATCTTATCAAAAAACAAGACAAGAAGGAGAAGTATATGACAACTCTAAAGAACCTCATTATGTCGACTCAATGTCTAATCCATTCACTTGTTTAAGAGATTTAGAATATTTTAAGGAATTAGGCGTCAATCTTGTCAGAGTTTATCAAATTTTACCAACTGCAAATCACGATGTGTGTATGAATGCTTTTGCTGAAGCAGGAATATATGTTTTGGCTGATCTATCGGAACCCTATATGTCCATTCGAAGAGACTTCCCTCATTGGGATACTGAATTGTTTGAAAGATATCAACAAGTTATTGATGCAATGCATAAATATAACAATATTTTGGGGTTTTTTGCTGGTAATGAAGTCACAAATTCTCCATTGACAACTGGTGCATCTCCATTTGTTAGAGCTGCTATTAGAGATGTGAAAAAATACATTAAGGAAAAGGGATATAGAAAGATTCCGGTAGGATATGCTGCTAATGATGACACAACATTCAGAGATAATTTGGCCAATTATTTTGTCTGTAGTATTGATGGATCAGATGAAGGAACAGTGGACTTTTTTGCAATCAATGTATATGAATGGTGTGGATATTCTACTTATACAACTTCAGGGTACAAACACTTAACTACTGAATTTAGTGATTTCCCAGTTCCGATATTTTTCAGTGAATATGGTTGTAATGTCATTTCTCCGAGACCATTTACAGAAGTTGAAGCAATTTATGGGAATGCGATGTCCAAAGTGTTTTCCGGTGGTATCGCATATGAATATTTCGAAGAGGTTAATCACTATGGTGTTGTTCTTGAAAGAAAAGATGGTCAAATTGTTAAATTGTTAGACTTTGATTCGTTGAAGTTTAGACTCCTGTCAGCTAAGCCAACTTCAATTACTATCGATCAGGCTACTAAACCACAAGAAGTTGTCTGTAATAAACCAAATAAATTATGGGATGTTTCTTTTAACTTACCACCAACTCCGGACAAAGAGAAATGTGAATGTTTACTCAAGACTTTTGATTGTTTGATTCCAAAAATTACAGCATTTGATGAAGAATCCCTCCTTTCAAAGTTATGTCAAAAGAAAGACTGTTCAGATGTTTCCGCAGATGGCATAGTAGGTAAATACGGAAACTACTCGGATTGTGATTCAAGAACACGGGCATCATATATCTTGAATACACTTTATCTAGAAAGTAAAAGGGATGAAGACGTCTGTTATGATGCATATGGCGAAATAGTTCCAAGATATGAAACTCTAGATTTGAAAAGAATTTTTGCATCAGATGGACGCAATTGTCAAAAGGTTCTTTATCCTGAAGAAATAGAGGACCCAGATACAAACAAAACCTTCGTAGCTCAGAATATTACAACCCATGAAAAACACCAAAGTGTCGAAGGTCTCGAATCGGCATCCAGAGCTCATAAAACCCTCATACAATGTTGGTTTTATGTTTTGCAAGCGGCGGTTGCATTTGTCGACATTCTCATCTAGAACTATGTAGGTTGTTTTTGCTAGTATTAAATACATCTTTATATATAATAATAAATTTACTAAAATATTATCTTTGTGTTTGTAAATATTGAAATCTTTGAAAGCTTTACTCGTCATCTTTCTTTGGTCCCCATTTAAGGCCCAAGAATCCATTCCCACTTTTCAAACTTGGAACAATAGTTTTCGGTTTAAACTTTGGTTCAACAATATAAAGTCTTTTTGAACCGGGTACATCTAGAGCAATATAGGAAAATTCAGTACTCCAAAATGAATTATCAATTTGTTCCAATGTGACGATACCATACTTCCCATTGTCGGCTTCAACCATGAATTTCATATACAAATGATCTTTTCCATCTTTGCCTTTTGTTTTAACACTTTCAACCGGTCTATTACGCACCCATTTATTAGGAGTCAGAATCCCATGAGCTTTTAACCTAGTTCTCTTGGGGAATCCGAATGCCTTTTGTGCAGCTTCGTTTTTCTCAATCAATTTGACTGCTTTATTGAATGTCCTGGTATCTCCAGAAGGTAAAAGTAATTCAGATAAGATTAGATAGACTACTAACACGGTAACTCCAGCAGCACCAAGTACAAGCAATGAAGACAAGGAGAAAGTGAATGCTCTTGAGATTCTATTGAGAATCTTTTGACCTTTCGCATTTTTTTTGTGGTCATTCCGTGGTTGTGGTGCTGTCTTTGTAGAATATAACGCTCTTGTTAACGTATAAGTACTCTTGTTGTTGTAACCATAAACGAACCCTGGTTGTGAGGTGGTAAGTTTTGATGTAGTATATGCTCTCAAGAGCCCAATTTGAAAAATTGGAAGCTTTGTTCCTACAATTCTTGAACTGAGGATTCGATGGCTCAAAAGGAAGGACCGTTGTGCTAAGCTCATTCTATGACTTTGAATAGAAGGGGGATTACAAGGAACTATGTTAGACTTTATCGAATTATTTTTTTTCTTTGCGCGAAGGGGGGAAGTCACTCCACAAATCACGTATTGTTGATTGAATCGAATATTTTGCAGTCAAATAAACAGGGCCAGTCTTCGACAAATAATTACATAACATTACTCCAAATACTGGAATAGGTACTTCTTTTATCAATATTAACCTTTAATAGGTTTTCAAGCAAAAACCTTTGATGAGGTCGGCCGATAGCTCTTTCTTCAAAAAGAAGGCGTACTCACTCAATTGCAACATGATGAATCATTTTTGAGAGCTTTAATAATCTTGGTTCTGACAATATTATAGGCTCTTGGTTTTAGATCGCTTATTCCCTCTTGTAAAGTAAGAATGGGGTGCATGATTTCCTGGTTTTTGCTCATCAATAAGGAGCCTTTTTGAGATACATTCTATGAGTCTTGTTATATTTTGTAATCTAATAAATCAAGCAAAATCCATGATGAAGCTGTGTTAGAAAGTCTTGAATTTCTTCTCGCTAGTTCAAAGTCATCTGAAACATAATTTGGAGTCCGCAAAGTGCCTCCGAGTTCCCAGTAAAACCCTAACTCGGGTTTTTGACCAAAAATTGACACCAGGAAAAACAATTCGCTTCTCTAGAATTAATTTTCATGCAACCATTAACTTTCTACATATTATGGACTCTTGATTGTTGAATTTTAATGGCGTAAAACCTAAAAAGGGACTAGCAAAAATTTTAAAACTGGCATGGTTACTATTACTTTAGCAGTTTAAAGGTTTACAAACTAGCCCTTGTGGCCTAATTGGTTAAGGTGTTATCCTCCGGAGATAATGATTGCGGGTTCGAGTCCCGCCTCGGGCTTGATTGAACCGAATTTTTGCTTGGCCCTATTTTAATTTTTAATTAAGTTCTTCTTATATATGAACTTCGAGTAGGCGGAGGATGGCTAACAGGGCTGACCCAAGGGTTGGAAAAATTATCCACTGGGAACGATAAGCAAATTGTCATCACATTTTTAGGAATAAACCCCAAATTTGTGCACTCTGGGACATCTTTTCAATATTTTGCGCTCCAGGGAGACAAAATGGGCGAGGGCGAGAAGGCAATTAGAATTTCCACACGTATACCAATTTGTAGTTTGATCTAGTATATACACGTCGTAAGTGAAAAAAGAGGGTTGGTGTTTCGGAACTGCATCAAGCGATCTGCGATTCAACTTCCACTTACCATCAATTCGTTGAGCTGACGTATCTAGCACATGTGTTCGTTTATTATATAAAGGCCTTTAGCTTGATGGGAATAACGACTTTAAAGATTTGCGTCAAATAACTCTCTTGTTATAGATCCTTTCTTCTCCATCCATTCTGTTGCTGGATTTGGTTGCAAAAAAAGCTCATCACGTGTCCAGACATCGTTAGGGTTGATGCCCTAAACTGCATACAAGGTTGATTTTTTTTTGTTAAGGGGAACTTTTTTTCCTGTTGAGGCTCTCACTAAGGAATTTTCCAAGCCTATGCATCTTCAGTGCACTCAATTTTTCAGTGTACTAAAATTTTTCTTTTGAACAGGTATCGATTGAGATCTAACTAGACCTTAGAAATACATCAAAAATGGCCAAGATTAGTCAAGGTATGGTACTACCCTAGCAGGAAAAGCATCACCGAAGGATAATTATGTAGAGTGACATTGTCTGTTGAAATAAGCATTAGAATTATTTGTGAAAAATGAGATGAAGGTATTGAAGTCCATGAAGAAAGATCTTTTCAAACCAACATAAGATAGTGGAGAGCTATTATATTTATATATATAAGAATGTTCTTGTATGTCACAAGTCTGAGTTTCGAACTATAACATGAATCAACAATTTTAAAATGCTACCACATTAAAGCAATGAATAATATAATGTGAAGGTTATTATTTTTGGCAGCAAGCTCATGAGACATATCCGGAGGGAAAATGCATAATGTTGCAAAGGAAATCAATATACTAACATAAAATTTGTAGACGTTTCTTCTTCTCGTTCCAAAGCCAGAAAGGCTTACTTCAACTCATCCTCCGTTGAAAGAAGAGTTTTATTATCTGCTCCATTATCCAAAGAATTAAGAGAAAAATACAACGTCAAGTCTTTACCAATCAGACAAAATGATGAAGTCTTAGTTGTCAGAGGTTCCAAGAAAGGTTCTGAAGGTAAGGTTAACTCCGTTTACAGATTAAAATTTGCTGTTCAAATTGAAAAATTACAAAGAGAAAAGTCTAACGGTGCTTCCGTCCCAATTAACATTCACCCATCTAAGGTTGTCATTACCAAATTACACTTGGACAAAGATAGAAAGGCTTTAATTGAAAGAAAAGGTGGTAAGTCCGAATAAATTCACTTCATATTGTAATAAAAAAAAGTTTATATATTACCCTACGTGTTTATTTAATATGAATGTATTTTAATGGTTTCTGTAATTTTAGAGAATTTTTGAGTTTTATTTTACTGGATGTATTATTGTAGGATGAGTTAAACGATGAAGTTCAGGATATATCATTGAACAAATCTGGAATCATGTCGTTGAAATAAAGAGAATGTAGGCTGTGTTAGTTCAGGTGTTTTGAAGTACTATATTATGATTGTGTATCTCTCAGCTCAGACCATGAAGACTTTCTTCACGTATAAAAAACCGTAATGCTTTATATCTAGAAATTTTGAGCCCTGGTGCATATATGACTTAAAAATGTGATAGCAAACATCGAAGCTAGATCTGGGCACGATCATCTGAGAGCTCTTATAAAACCGATCACTCTACCCTATCATTGGATGATCCATGTCAAGCTGTCAAGTTGCATGATAGCTAATTTGTTCCTTTATCAAGAGCTGAAGTGTTGAGAGTGCGAGTTCTAATTGAACTAAATTTTCAATAATAGTTTAATACAATTTAATAATGTCCCAAAAAATTAGAAGCTTGAAAAATGGCTATTGTTGCTTTAACTATTCTCTGTATACTCTGCAAGTTGAAATTAAATAAGATAAACATAGAAAAGGAAGTTTATCTTAAATCTTAGAGGTTATAATTTCGTGGGGTAAACAAAAAGAATTATTTTTACCAACAAATGAATTTATAACACGCACACATAGAAACCAAAAAAAATCTGAATTTAAGGTTCAACTCACCAATTAAAAATTAAACTTAATGTCGATAGGCTTATTAAACAAAGGTTAGTTACATAAATACAAATTAAGAAAGTCGATATATAAATACTTAACAAATGTCCAATTCAGCAATTTCAGATGAAGAATGTGAAATCTTTAACGGTTTTGGTAGTTCGCCTATTTCAAAAAATCAAATGAGAACAACAAAGCGTTGGTCATTCCACAATAATACAAGACCTAATTTATATGACTTACCTGTAGATTCATCTACTGGAGGTCCACCAAGAAGACTCAGTGATATTACAGGTGTTGATGGGGTTCATAAAGCTATTGATCCACTTTCGGAATTAGGTGGGGCGCAATTATATTCTACTGAATCTGGTAGATTGTTTCATGCTGGGAAGATAATTATCGCCCTTGCTGGATTACCAGGTAGAGGAAAGACCCATTTATCAGTTTCGCTAACAAGATATTTACGTTGGTTAGGAGTCAAGACTCATTCTTTTCATTTAGGAGATTATAGAAGAGCAAGTGCCGAAGATGATTTAACTCATGATTTATTTGTACCTTCCCCAAAAAGTGAAAAAGCTCATGCTATTAGAGAAAAAGTGGTTAATCAATGTCTTGACGATATTTTAAACTTTTTCAAGGCAGATAAAGGACAAGTTGCCATTTACGATGCTGTAAATGCTATTCCTGAATTTAGGTTGGAATTACATCAGAAATTTACTGAACTAAACATTCAAGTTTTATTTATTGAAAGTTCGGTTACTGATGACTCTATTATTTTAAAGAACATGGAAGAAGCAGCAAAACTTTCTCCTGATTATAAAAGTTGGGATTATGAAAAGGCATATGCTGATTATAAAGAAAGAATCAGTGCCTTGGAACCATTCTATAAACCAATGGGTTCAGATGAAGAAGCTGATTTATCATATATCAAGTTTGTAAACTTTGGTGAAAGAATAGAATTACATAATTCCAATTATGGATATTTGATTAACAAGGTTGTTTTCTATTTGATGAATTCAAGAATTAAACTGGGTTCGGTATTTTTTGCAAGATGTTATAAGAATTCCTTGGAATATTCTCATGATCCACCATTAGATGAAGAAGGGATTCAATATGCCAAGAATTTGACTTATACTCTTATCGATCACCTAAAATCACAAGGCAAGACTTATATAGATGACAACTTGAAAGCAACTGAACTTAAGCGGGAGTTATCTGTTGATGAGAGACAACCTGCAGCTGGTGTAGATGGGGTTAAGGATGATTCGTTAGTTGTTTGGACATCAGTTAAAAAGAGAACAGTCCAAACCACTCAATACTTTGCCGAGAAGAATATTAAAATTAGACATAGAATTCAATTATCGCAAAAGAATCCTGGAATTGTTGGTGTGTTACTGGAAGACGAAATTAAAGAAAAATTTCCTGTTCAATATGCTCAATATATCTTGGATCCTTATCATTATCGATTTTCTCGTGCTGAATCTTATCATGATTTAGCAATTAAGATTGAGCCATTGATTTTAGAAATGGAACGAATGAGTGGAGACATTTTGATTCTTGCTGATGATACTGTGTTGAGAGTATTTTATGGTTATTTAATGTCATGTTCATGTTATGACATTCCAGATTTGGATTTTAAGACTGACGAGATTATTGAAATCAAGTTTAATGCATATTCGAATTCAGCGGAAAGAATCAAAATAAAGGATTATTCTAAATAAAAACAATTTTGTTATAGAATATTTGAGTTATTTATGTAGATTTTGTAATTTATTTATTATTATAGGACTGTGATTTGTTTAATATTGAAAACACTTAAGTCTGCAATTTCCCATCTATTTTTTCTTGAAGTAATTAAGTAGTTTTTTTTCCGTTAAATGGTTACTGGGATTAAAGTAATGGAATAAGAAGATAATAGAAACCGAAATGTCATCGCCACCAGCATCAACATTAATACCCACAGCAGAATATACAGCACCTGATGTATCACCAGCACGTGAATTTCATCCTGGAGATGGTCCACATTCAACTTATGGAAAAACTACCCAAATATCAGACATCGTTATAAGGGCAGGTGGAGAAGATAGAGACAAGCCCAGTCAACATAAAGATACAGCATTAGGAAATTTACGTGCACAATTAACGACACTTCAAGATCAGATTAATATATTCCTTACTGAACGAATGCAACTTGAGAAGGATAAAGCCAAGGGTCAACAAATAGAAGAAGATGTCGAAAGACGAATCTTAGATGAGGGAGTTGAAGAAAATGAAAGCGATTAAAAAAAGTATTAGTTTTCCTTAATGTATATTAGTAATAGATTCATATATAAAACACTTGTTATTTCTTACCCACAATAGTCTGCATACTTTGAATTGTATTCTCAAGAGTTGTTTGCAAATAGTCTTTCTTTATGGTTAGACTCTTTTTAGTTTCATTAAATTGTTTGGAATCTTCATCCAAATCCTCTAAATAAGATTTCGTAGTCGTTGCAACAAATGCCTTTCCGATACCTTGCCAAACTGTTTCTGTAGGTTGGCATAATTTATTCAATCGAGTCTTGGTGGAATCAATCACTGTTAAATTGGTGTTGACTCTATCTAATTGGACGGTAACCATTGATAATTCGGCTCGGGATTTATTTAGTTGGTTATCCATTTCAATTAGGACTTTTTGAAGAGCTTCTTGGTTCATTATCGTTTATTGATTAAATGTCAGAAGTTCCCTTTTTCAGATACCAATGTGGTTGATTGGAAAATAATTTATTGTCTCGCATATGTGAATTTTTTGTATTTTTTTCACTTCGAGCTCTTCTCCATTCCCGGTTTTAAATCAAAGAGTTAGTGCCCCGCAAACTATGCTTAGAACTACCTCGAGAAGAGTATCATCTTTAGGATATTTGAGATTATATTCTATCCCCACTAGAAGATTTCTCACTCTCTCAAGTGTCTTGAATACCACATCTAATAGACTTGATATCCCACTTGGCGATAAAACGATCGAATCCAACCTCGCTACAGAAACAAACAGATTATCCAAAACATTAACCAAATTCTGGGAGAAGGTGGACACTGTTCATAATCCTGAAACCAAGAAGTATGACATCACATTAGATGGTAAGAGCTTAAGAACTCCGTTGGGGTATCCACTTTCTGTTCCTGAATCAAAAAAACAATTGGCATATTTGATTGCACATGAATGGGCAAATTTACCAGATTTAAAGATCAAAACCAATTCATTACCATTAACTTCTTTAGCTGCCAGAGCTATTGACTTAGGTAATATTAAGGAAAATCTTGAAGAAGGTTCCAATAAGGAGGAAATGATTGCTAAAGTTGGAAGTGTCGATGATATCAAAGTGAGTATGTTAAGGTATCTTGATACTGACACTTGTCTTATATTTGGTACTAATAAGGAATATAGTGGTAAATTAAGACAAAGACAGGAAGAATTATATAGACCATTAATTGAAGAATATAATGATTTTTTCACTACATATGCTAGAAACAAGGGAGGTTTGTTGGCCAATCCAGAGGATAAGATTGAATTAACCTTTTTGGACTGTGAAACTGATGGGTTAAGAGGCAACAGACAATCTATAACTACTCAAGAGGTTGTTTTAGATTGGTTAGATAATGTTCCCATATATGATTTAATTGCATTAGAAAAGGCTATATTGACAACGAAATCCTTTCTTTGTGGTGTTTCATTACTTAGATCAAATTCTTCTGATGAAAAGCTTATGAAGGAATTATATCAATTGAATAAAACTGATATAAATGATTATTTCCATAAGACAATTGAAGAGATTGTTGAATTGGGTAACTTGGAAACTATTTACCAAACTGAAGAATGGGGTGAAGTTGAAGATACCCATGATGTTGATAAAGTAGATTGGTTAAGAAATTTGGCGAGTGCTGCTTTATTGTGCCATTAAGCTTCCTCTTGTAAATAAATATATATAATACTCAATTATACAATCATTAATAGAATTTGTAAAGTTTTTGATTTGATGTAGACACATAAAAAATTAGCTGAGAGAAATAAATGGTGCTAAGATTTCTCGTTACGTAAAGGGTAGATTCCTGATCATTTAGCGAGGGAAAAAATATGTTTGGGGCGCACAACCTTTTAAAAATACAACGAGAGAGTTTTGTTTGTTTGGTGGAAAGTAGTACGATTCCAATTTTCCGGTGGGGGGACGGTTTACACTAAATTTTCTTTAAACCATTTTCTAAACACCAAACGAAAAAAAGAAAAAAAAAACAAATAAAAAGCGTGAACGAAAGTCAACCATATTAAATATTTATAAATCTTCAGATCTTTTTGAATAAACATTTGTTAGGGAGACCCCTTTCTTAAGCTGAGTGCGTCACTTCCCTTTATATTTAAGACAGTCTATATTTAACAATAAATACTGTTCACAGTTTTGATAAGGTATAAATATTCTAAAGAATACGCGTGGCTTAATAAAGTGCATGTAAAAATAAAAATTATTTATAAAAAAAAGTGCTGCTACATCAAAAAAACAATACATTTGTTATACCTTTTGCTACATTAGTTAAGAGAGAAAAAGTTCTTAAGAAATTGTTAAGCGAAAGAAGTTTATTAGCTCGATTATCCAATCAAACGAAGTTTTAATCAAAAGACACGCAAAAAATGGAACCAACGAGTGGTGAAAATAACAAGAATGACAAAAGCAACACACAGGATAAACAAGAAGATAAACTGGATCTACCTGGCCTGACTCCACGAAGAGTTAAAGTATATCTATTAAATGGAGAAGATTGGATAGACAATGGTACGGGATATTGTGTTGGAGAAATAGATTCAAAATCAAACATCCCTTATTTCCTAGTTCGAAATGAATTGAATCCAGATGATATAATATTAAAGTCGTCTCTTGAAGGAACTACACATTATCAACGACAACAGGAAACATTAATTGTCTGGACTGATGCATCTGGAAAAGACTTAGCCTTGTCATTCCAAGAAAATGAAGGTTGTGCAGATTTATGTGATTTCATAATTAAGTCTCAGCAATCGAGTTATAGTCCAGGAATATCGTTATATTATGTGGTCCTGAATTCAGAGGGTGATGATTTAACTGAATTGATAATAGGACCTGTTGAATATCCAGAGGATCCCACTGATGATAATTTGCACATTATTTTGGAACAGATAAATCGAGGATCGAATGCCCAATTTTCTAGACAGAAAATACTGCAATATATAATCGAGGAAAGGTACTTCATGAAATTGGTTGATTCGTTTAACCGGTCAGAAAAGATGAAGAATTTGAATAATTTGTACACACTAAGCGAGATCGTGAAGTGTTTGTTTTTATACAACGATAGTAATTTGGTTGAAGACTTCATAGAGACAGAAGAAAAGTTATTTGCACTTGCTGGAATACTAGAGTATGATTCCGAATATCCTAAATTAAAATCATGTTTTCGCGATTTCCTTGAAACAAAATCGTTTAAATCAGTTATGCCTGTCGCCAATCTCCAAATATTTAAGAAAGATTTTCATTTAAATTTTTTGAAAGATGTTGTACTTGCTAGGTTCCTAGATGAACAGGCGTTCAATCTATTATCCACGTTAATTTACTTAAACCAGGTGGAAATAATAAACTACTTGAAAGATAATACTATATTGCTGAAATTATTCAAGATTTATGCTGTTGATGAAACAGATGTTGAGTTGAAAAGAGATGGAGTTAAAATGTTACATCAATACGTGCTAATAGCGAAGTCCCTTCAATCATTCCAGAAGCTGGAGTTCTTCTCCTTGTTGGTGAAAAATGGTTTGTTTCAAATGATAAGTTTCTCTTTGAATGATCTGGATAACAAAATTCGAGTGTTAGGAACAGAACTAATTGTAATTATAATTGAACAGGATGTATCGTTGGTTCATTCAATCGATCGAGAAGAAACTATAGATAATTCGGATCCGCCGATAGAAAACACTATGTTTGAAGGACTACCGAAGGATGACACCGCTGCTGAACCAAAGGAGGTTATGCTTAAGTTATCAGATGATATGACATTAATATCAATATTAGCGAAGCTTTTGGCAGAAGATAAGAACCCGGGATTAAAGCTCCAAGCAGTTGAAGCATTGAAGATATTACTAGATTCAAATATTGCGACAAATGGAAGTACTGTTGAGAGTTACGGGGATGAAGAAACTAATGATGCTTCAGGAGAGTTTAATGATATAAATACAAAGAATTATTTTTCTGCTTTCTACTTACAAGTGGCACCAAAGCTATTTGACAAGTTCATTGTTCTTGCTCACGCCAAAGATTTACTGGATGACTCTATTAGAAGCTTGATTCACGGTGATGAATTATTATTTCAACATTTATGTGACTTAGTTTCATTCTGCACCACAGAACACAAGATACTTGTCTCGAGACCCTTTTTCTTGGAGAACCACATATTGCTAGGAGCGGCTAAGTTATTGGATACTAATTGCAAGTTGACATTGAAATTAAGTGTTATACGATGCTTGAAGAATATCATTCGACTTAATGACAATCTTTACTGTCGATATATTCTTGTGAATGACATTTTGGGATATTTTATCACGTTTTTTGAGACCGTGGTGGATGAAAATACTCTAGCCAATTCCACTTGCTTAGATTTTCTTGATATCATTCTAAGAAATTGTGATAATCTCATTTCCACTAAATTGCACAATTATAAATTATTGGCTAAACACTTTTATGACAATTATAGAGAGTTCCTTGATAAGAAATTGAATTATGTCAGCACAGGGAAAGACTTTATAGCGATGGTAGAGAGGTTTGTTGGTCTCCCCAGGGGCAAGTTTGTTAGTGAAGACATAAAGACAGATGATTTAAACCCTGCTTCAGATGAAGACTTCCTAGAACACAATGCATCAACACCTATTAATGATGATGAGTTTGTAGGTGAAGATAATGATAACGTCCCCCATGAACGTTTCGCGAATGGAAATTCACTGGATAGAGATCAGACGCGTGAACTAAACGACTCAGATGAAACAGATGATGAATATAACAAGTCAGAAGTTGTGAATGGTAACAGCAGTTTGAGAACAAATCTAATAGGGCTGGGTGAAAAGAGAAAACGTGAACAAGAGCAGAGCTCCTCCGATGACAATGATGCAATCCACTTGTTGAATAAAGAAAATAAGGATACAGTAGCATTGCTGTCTGGTAAATTTTCGGAAGCATTTAAGCCTGAGTACCCAAATGGAGATAAGAGAATGAGATTGGTTGTATCAACAACTCTCGAGGATACGCAATGAGAATTTATTATGTATAGATAAGTACAACTAATGTATTAGTAAGACCTGTATAACACATTTGTTGTAGCCGGAATTAGCATTACTGTTTTGTGCAACCGGAAGAAACTAACCTCGGAACTATAACTGTTTTTTTTTGTGGGGGTGGGGTGGGGTGTGGTGTGGGATAAAAAGATCCTCTGAAAAAAAAAATTGATATAAAGATCAGTGAATTTACCTTGCGTCTATTTCCTTATACCACAAGAGAACTCGGCGCTTAAATAAGTCAAGCTTAGTTTCGACTAATACAATTTCTAAAGATGTCGCTCACGTTAGATCAATCTTGGGTTTCCAAAAGTGTTTGGAAGACTGACTTGTTTAAGGGTAAAGTTGCATTTATCACTGGTGGTAATGGAAGTATTTGTTCCAGACAGGCAGCCGCTCTTGTGTTATTAGGTGCCAATGTCGCAATCATTGGTAGAAATGTCGAGAAGACAGAAGAATGTGCAAAAGAACTACAAAAATTAAGAACAGGGTCTAAAGTATTAGGTCTTGGAAATGTGGATGTTCGAAGTGTAAAGAGTTTAAAAGATGCAGCTAATACCACAGTTAAAGAGTTGGGAAAGATAGATTTTGTAGTTTGTGGTGCAGCTGGGAATTATTTAGCAAGCTTTAACCATGTTTCCAGTAATGCTTTCAAAACTGTAGTGGATATTGATTTATTGGGCTCTTATAACACAGTTAAGGCATGTTATGATGAATTGAAAAAAAACAAAGGTGTGATACTTTTTGTCAGTGCAACTTTGCATTACTATGGTGTTCCATTCCAAATCCATGTAGGCGCAGCCAAAGCAGGTGTTGATGCTTTATGTAATGCACTTGCTGTGGAATTGGGTCCTCTTGGTATTCGCTCTGTGGGTATTGCACCAGGTCCAATTGCTGGGACAGAAGGTATGTCAAGACTTGCTCGTGATACTTCAGCAAGAATCGCGGAAAGGATCCCATTGCAAAGAATGGGAACAACTACAGATATTGCCGATGCTACTGTTTTCTTATTATCTCCAGCTGCATCTTACATCACCGGTGATGTAATGGTTGTTGATGGAGGCAGCTGGCAAATTGGTCAAGGTGGTACGAAAGATTATCCAGTTTCTATTATCGGTGCCCTCAGAGATGGTACAAACAAATTGTAAGATTAAAACTATGTATCGATAAAGGGTTCATAAACTTTCGATATATCCCGAATATATGTTTCCATGGAGAATATTTTCTCTTCTCTGCAACAATTCTCTCACTGTAGCTAACCTCGAAGTATATTTAACTCATAATATGGTTGCCAAACGTTTTCTAAAATTGAAACTCGGATTTGCGAAGATGAAATCCGTTTTGGTAAGAGGATGAGGGGATAGTGCTTTAAAATTCTACAATATTCGGTGCATAAAAACTAACCCACTTTAATGTTTGACATTTTGACTTCAACTCCCATGCAAGTTTTTTGAAATTATCAACATTATTCCAGCCAAGTTCAAGCGTTCTTAATTTCTTGCAGCTTTCAAAGTTGAACTGAAAAAATTGCTCCGATCTAAGATTGCAACCTATTAAGCATAGATGAACTAACGATTCTGGTAATTTAACTCTTGATTCTTGAGAAAGTGACTCACCGGAAAGACTATTGAATAGCCCTAGAATCTCCAAAGAGTGTAGATCTGATAGGTTTATTTCAGGCTGTTGTAATTTATTCCAAGCCAAGTCAAGATAATATAGTGAATCTGGGAATTGACCTTGATCAATTTGGTTCAATTCATTATTTGCTAGGCTCAAATTTAATAGTTTTTTGGTGGTTTTCTTTAAATTCAAATTCCAAAGTCTGTTAGAGTCAATTCCACAATACCACAATTGTAATTCCCTTAAACATTCAGGAAAATAAAATGTTGATAGATTATGCTCGAGAGTTAACTGATTTCCACTTAGAATCAAAGAAATTATGCTATCTGGTAACGATAAGTCTTCCAAACGGGTAATATCGTTTTCGCCTAGATCAAGAATTCGCAAATTCGGACAAATGATTTGTACCTTTGTAAGCTTATTTTTGGAAAGATTCAAATACTTTAGATTCTTTGGTAAGACAAAACTGTGCCTTGTGAGATCATTTGAATGAAGGACTAAACGAACTAAGTTTGAAAACCTTGAGAAATCAACTTCTTCCAAACCTTTGGTATGTAAATGTAAAAAAACCAACGAATCTGGAATATTACTTATACTTATTGAATCAACTTGCAAATGTAGAACTTGTAACTTGGGGATAAAATCCACTTGTTTCCAGTTAGATTCATGGCCACTTGCATCAAATATACTTATGAATTTTAAACTCAGAGGAAGTTGAAACCCAGTTTCAAATTCCACTCTAACCAACGACAACTGCAAGCTCGTAATATTGGGAGGAAGTATATACCCTTGGCGAAATATGACTACAGTGCCGAAATCAGTTCCACTACATAGATGAAATTCCTCTAAAGATTTTGGAAGATTCAAAGAATCTAACAAATTGTATGATTTGGGAAATTTGCACCAAATATATAGACTTTTAAGATGGGGGAATGTACTAATTATTGACCAATTCGTTTGAGGGTGTAAATGAGTTAGATGCAATCTTGTTAGTTGTCTAGGAAGTTTGATTTGATCAAAGGAACTGTCGGAACTTATCGTGGTTTTCACGTTAGTAATATGCAGATTAGATATGTCAAAGATTGACTCATATTCCAAGCATATCTTGACATCAAGATTCCTTAACAGTGGTGGGAATTTTGGTGCGAATTTACCAAACACTGTTAACCCCATCCGTAAATATCTTAAACAGTCTGGGAGCTTGCTCAACTTTGTAGATATGATTTCATCGTGCATTTCCAAGCTAGTTAAATGAATATAGTTCTCCATGGTTTCGATATCTAAAGGTCTATCAACATATAAGTGTGTGACTTTTGCTTGTAAAAGTTTTAAATCATTCTCGTCCATGTCTTTAAGATGGTGTAATTCTAGATATTCATAAAATCCCCTAGGTGTCATAAAATTGTGTTTCACCACATTTGTAACACTGATCAGATCAATTGAAAGAAATGTCAAATGATCTAGTTTCTTTAGCATAAGAAGATCTTTGGCGTTAGAAAAGATCGCTTTCTGAATGGGAATATGACCATGTTGTTTCATGAAATCAATTAATGTATAGACATCCTCAAAGACAAAACAGCTATCAGATTGTGTATAGCCAAATTGTGATATTAAATGTTCATCACCGATTGGAATATGTGCATTCTTTTGGTGTTGATACGGTCTCCAAGCAATACTTCGAATGAAGATTTTCTGTAATAGTTGTCTAAGCGCAAACCCTCGAATCAATGGATTATCTAAATAGGTGTATAAATAAACATTATGGATGTGCAGAAAGATTAACTCTATTATTTCTGGTGGTAATTGCAAGAGTTTGTCCATGAAATATTCTTCCATTCTCGCATGAGATATTTATTCGAGGATAAAAAAACAGCAATTTGTTTTCCCTGCAATCCACCTGCAAATTAGGATATTTATACTTTTGATGGTAAGAAATGCAACATGATTCCCTCTTGTTGGGCAAAAATTTAACAGTTGATAATCTTCTCTAATCCTTCAATTCTTGGATCCGTTAAATGCTCTAGAAGCGAATTATTGGAGAGCTGTAACTGTTGGCGAATGAATTGGTGGTGACGAATGCACAAGTACTACCACCAAAGCATCGATTGTTCCTTTTCGAAAAGGAACAAAATTTCGTGGATTGGTAGCGCGTTTTGGTAACGCACGTATTTCAGTTATTATTGCAACTTGATATATACTGTTACAAGTTAGGAAATATAACACAAGATTTTGGTGTATAATGATGGTGGGATACTCTGTTGGGATCCAGATAACCATTTCCGGTAACTATTGGTGTGAATATTTTTTCTTTATTTATTCTTCTTCCTTGACTGGTTACTAAAATCTTCAGAGATGGGAGAGAAGAAAGTTCATGCGATTTGGGTTTTATTATTTGCGACTGGATAGCAGAGAGTTACTGAAGGTTACGTTAAATTATTGCATGTTATGACAAGGGTATATGGTGATCCATATGGAGATAATAGCTTTAATATTCTTAGTTTATTTATAACTAAAAAGTTTCACAAAAAAAAATTTTTTTTCTTTCTTTTTTTTTTTCTTCACTTTTGCACTTTCTTTTATTTCAAGTTTTTTTTTTGGTTATCAATTCTAATTAACCACAATTTTTTTTTTTAATTTTTGACACACATAATCTTCACACATCATCAGAAAGTTTAAAAGCACATTACATCTTTTAAAAAGATAACTAACAGTAGGCGTTAATCAACAAAATAACTATATATAAATTAATAGAAAACACCATACATTAGTTCATTTCAAAACATCTACATAAAGGAAAAAAAAAGGCTCCGCTAAATAGATCAAGATTTTTGTTTACAATATGTCTTCAATTGACCCAGAAACCCGTAGGAAGTTACTTAGGTTACAAAAGACAGGAGAAAATAAAAAATGTTTTGATTGTTCAGCTCCAAATCCTCAATGGGCTTCTCCTAAGTTTGGTATCTTTATTTGTTTGGAATGTGCTGGTGTGCATAGAGGATTAGGTGTTCATATTTCATTTGTTAGATCAATAACAATGGATCAATTTAAACCTGAAGAAACCCTAAGAATGGAAATAGGTGGTAACGAAAGATTAAAAAACTATTTCGTCTCTAATGGTGTTGAATTATCCTTACCTGCTAAGGCAAAATATGATAATTATGTGGCTGAAGATTATAAAGAAACCTTAACTTGTGAAGTAGAAGGTAGAGAATTTGTTCCTAAAGATCATAGTGGCAAAACTATTCCAAATGCAGACAGTTTGACTTCCTCGAGAGCATCTACTCCTGGCTTTGGTAATGCACGTTCCACTCCTCAATTACCTAATGATCAAAAACAAAAAAATGAATCATACTTTGCTGATTTAGGTGCTAAAAATTATCAAAGACCAGAACATTTACCTCCGTCTCAAGGAGGTAGATATGCTGGATTTGGTAACACTCCTCCGCCAAAACAAAATGGTAACTCGTCTGTTTCCAATTTCTCTTTAGATAACCTTCAAAATGATCCATTAGGTACCTTGTCCAGAGGATGGGGACTATTCTCTTCCACCGTTGCTAAATCTGTTGCTGAAGTTAATGAATCGGTAATAAAGCCAAGTTTGAATACTATTCAAAGTAGTGAACTTAGTAATGAAGCGAAGAGGGCTATGGCGCAATTTGGTCAAAAAATGCAAGAAACAGGTAAATATGGCCAAGAAACATTCCAAACTTTCACAAATGATATCAATCAACATGGATTAAATAAGACTATTGATACTAGATTTGGAAGCCTTTTTGGAGGTAGTAATAAGTCCGAAGTCCCATCTGCATTTGGTTATAGAAAACCGCAAGAACATACAAAGTACGAGCATTTATCTGGTGGATCTAAAGATGACGATGATAAGTGGGATGATTTTTAAAATCTATAGAGCGGTGTGTGTGTGATTTTGTCATACAACAGCTTCTGTATCATAAATGTTTTATTGTATACATAAATATTCTCTTTTTTAATAAATCTATAAGTGCAAAAAATATACAGCAATAATTCGAAAGTTTATAATATAGCTTTTGATTTTCTGACAACCCTTTTAAATGTCCTTGTTGATTAACTTTTGTTTTACTGATTTTCTTTCTAATAAATAATTTTGATATTCATCTTTAAATGATTTGTAAGTGTGATAATATGAGTCCTTCACATAGAAAAACTTTATAATTGGCCAATCTAATACCTGATCAGCTATGCCAATGTCTCTAGCGATTGAAGATGCAATGAAAAAGAACACTCCCAATACAAATCCCAACATCAACCCCACAGAGACCTGCAGGATATTATGATACAAGAGATAGACTCTTGAGAACGCTACAGCTATAGCTGCTGATATCAAGGATATACATCCAACGTATTTTTGTATCGTCGATAAATGACCAACTTTAAACAAGATAATACAAATGAAATATGCTGCAAAAAATGCCATGAATTGTGAATGAGCTGATGGCATCCCATATGTAAGACTATATGATCCCACTCCAAAATCTTTATGGAATTCTGGTCGAGGATGTTTGAATAATTTTTTAACAATCTTATTAGCTATTTCATTGCATAAGTGACCACCAACAGTAACAACTGGTTCGATTTCTCTAGTTATTAAAAACCATGAAGTGTAAAAGACCATAATATAGATAGGCAATAATGATAAATGTACTGATATCATGGATACTATATCATTGGGGTCATATAATACATAAGTTTGGTCAAAAGGGACAGGATTATAATTTGGATAGGTCATTTCCATAGTGTCATTGAAGAGTTCCATCTTTTGTTTTTTTGTTGTTGTGGTGGTGGTGGCAATGCCAGCAAAGTTTCACTGTATTTCTATTGGTTCCAAGAGTTTTTGGGGTTTGGCAGATTGGTCGAAAAGCGACAGTAAAAAAATATATTCTTTTGGTTTACTCACGGTAGCGGAAGTTTCAAGTGTGAAAGGTTCAACTACTACCAGCAAAAAAGTAGTGATACTAGTACGTTTGGTTGGATAGCCGTGAGTGTGGTGGTGTATTAGGTGTTGTAAATTTTATTTTAATTTTTATTTTTAATTTTTTTTTTCATTCGCTAAAGAAAAACTCATTTTACAATGAAAAATAACCGAAATGCATCGGAAATCAATTCTCATATTTATTTCACAATATCAGAAATTGAACAAACTCCCTTTATTCTACAAGAGCCATATGATTCTGTTTTATCATTTCTATAATTCGAAGCAACTTCGGAAGGGGTGCATTTATAATTGAAAAAAAAAAAAAGATAATTCACTGTTTCGCAATGTAATTAGATGCAAGTGCATGTCTGTATTTTCCAAAAATAGATTCTCTTGACCTCCTTGATAAATCTAATATAATTATTATGAAATTACTTGATGATAATTACATTTCTACGTTTATTCATTTAAAGAAGGAAAAAATTGTATATTTATAAATTTATATAAAAGACATTCATGGATAAGAAAGAAATAAACTGACATTAAAAATGGAAGAAGGCGTTTCATTGAGGAAAATGAAACCAAATAAATATGTATATATATAAGGTAGAGAACGTTAATGATAATGATAATTTATGACATATGATGAGAGGAAGGTGAGAGTAGGGATGTAAGAGAGTAAATTGTTCCTTTAGGTTGTATATAATAGGATATGGTTTGGGTGTAGATAAGCAGTTGTCATGATTGTGCTTGGAAGGAAGTAGTTATTATTTCTGGTCATTTAGGAAACCGTTAAGTAAAACTTTAATATGATCACGGATTAATTTGCCTCTTCTGTTGGTCTCTGGCCCATCGTGCTGCATCTTTAGTTTTCTCGTCAAACATTGGGTTACCTCTTGTTTTCTTTATGAATTCTGTTACCCATTCTTGCTCATAAAAATGTTTAAATTCTCCATTTGGATACATTGCCGCTATATCACCCAATAACCCAACGGCTGATCTCGCAACGGAATCAGTTGAAGACATGCTAAGATCCGATGAGACCTGTTGTAAAAATTGGAGAATTTGCCCCATGTATTGGATAAGCTCTTGTGGTTGATCAGCCATCCCTCCAACAATACCAACAAAACAATCCAAGGCTGATTCCTTCACGTTAAACACAAAATCGATAGTTTCGAGAGAAGAATCAGTTGCCTCGATATTAGAAGCTTGGAGTGCCACTTGTATGACAAATTCAAGATATGGTCTAAAGTTCGGCCCAGTAGCTGTTGCAATGTCACCAAAAGCTGATAATATTGCTGGTCTTAATTCCCGTCTAACTTCAGCATTATTTAAATTTGCACCCAAAATTGTCATAAGTCCTTCTAAATAATGAAGAATTTGGAATCCTAATGAATGACTTAAATCTGCAACTAACCCAATTGCGGTATTACATGTTGGAGAATCGGTGTTTTGTAGGGCCCTAGTTAAGTAAGGCACAAAAACATCCATATACTTGATGAATGATTCACCAATGGCACCAGCGATAGAAGAAATGGCAATGAATATATCTTCCTCGATCAATGAATTGGGTTCTTGTGCTTCTAACAACTTTATAAATCTATCCATCAAACTATCAGCAGCTAAAGAAATGTCACCACCTAATCTCCTAATGACATTTGTTAATAAAGATAATATATTAGTTTGTAATTCTTCTAGGTTACCTTTGTCTTCGGCACTTGCAACTTGTGATTGCATCAAAATGGTAGATTCTAATCTTGATAAAACCTCAGTGGCGATTTCTTGAACAATTGGCATGGTATCCTTGGCACTATATGTCACAAATGTAGAAAGAGCTTCATAGGCGGAAGCTCTAGCACTGAATTCATTGTCTCCTCTTCCTGAAATTTGGATCAATACTGGGATAATCGATTCATAATAACCCGACATAACAGTGGTATCTTTATCATAATTATCGGGACATAATTGCTCTAACAAATTCATTAACGTCCAACAACAGTTAGTGGAAACCTTTGGATGATCATGTAAACCAGCAAGTAGTGCTTGAATTAATTGTGGTAATTCAGTTTGAATATCAATTGCGTCAACTACCATATCAGCTATTCTACCTAAACACCAAGCAACTGTTTCTTTGACTTGTAAAGATTCATCTGTTATCAAATTAAGGATTGGAGGCAATGCTTGTCCAATCAAGCTTCTTAATTCTTCATGCGCAGGACCATCTAAAATAGAACCAAATGCCATAACTGCTGCTTCTCTGGACCTCCAACTTTCGGTGTTAATTAAGTTTGCAGCTACGAATTGCAAAGTAGGTTGAACGACATAACTACCGATATTTTGAGCAAACAATTGTAAACAAGCACCCGCGGCCATTGCAACAGACCAATCATCGTCTTCTGGATCTTCATTTTGTCTGGTCAATAAGGTCAAAAGAGTAGGCAAAACATCTTGAGCAGCAACCAAGGCGAAATTGTAAGAAACTAATTCTGGGGTGACAGCAGCATCAAGAAGATCCAACCCTAATTCTTGCCTTTGCAATGCAATTTCCAATTCTTCTTCACATACAGTAGACCAAAATTCGACTGCCATACATGCAACTTTTTCGTCGTCACTTTGCATGCCTGAGACTGTTAATCCATATAATGCTTTTTCCATATAGAGTGACATATAACGATAATAAAGAGACATGATTCTCGCGAGGCATCCAAAAGCACTGGCTTGCAATTCACTATCGTCGGCTTGAGTTGCTTCACAAACAACTTGCATGATATAATTTCTTTCGCCTTCACTTTCAAAATTTAACTTAATAAATTCCAAAGAAATTACCAACGCGTTCAATGCTGTTAATCTAACAATTTTCGAAGGCTCATTAGATTGAACACCTTGGACGATAGCAATCAAAATACCACTTGCTTGAGCGACGATACTTTCATTATTTGGATCTGCACTTTCACAAATATAACCTATAGTTAAATGAGAAGATTTCTTAAGATTTTCAGGATTTTCAGTTTTGGTGTTTTTGATAATTGTTGGAATCAATTCTGGCCATTCATTTCTAGGTAATTCTATATCAGCAATAGCTGCGACTAATTGAGCAGCAGTACCAGCAACCTTTTGATCTTGAATACTTAACCCTTGAAGAGCTGTTTCTTTAATCTTTTGTTTAATATCGCCATCCAATTTCATCCAACGTTCTTGTTGGCCTAATTTGGTTTTTGAATCCTTTGAAGTCAATTGATTCTTTAATCCAATACCAGCCAACATTCTAACTTCAGTTTTAGCATCTTCATTGTTTAAAGCATCTATAAGAAGTTGAATATATTCTGGAAAGTGATTATTAGCAGCCTCATTCAATTGAATTTCAGCAAGAGTTCTCTGATTTGGATCTGGGTTTAATAATGCATTTTCTAATGTTTGAAGGATATCCATGGTGGCACTCTTTCTATATATATGTGTGTTCGTGTTTCTCCTATGATAAGATTCAACAGGCTAAATCCTAAATGTCAATAATATAAAAAGATTATGATGGATGATTGAGGATGAAAGATGATGGTTACACACTTGATTTTTCTTTTTTTTCTGTTTGATTCTTAGCTGTGTTTGCTTGTGATGAAGTTTTTTTTTTTGCGTTCTCTCTTTAAATTTTCTTTCCTGTCTATTAAAACGGTAAAGTCAAATAATTAAGCTTGTAAATTACTACTTTGTATAAGGTTTTGCATTACGGTGGGGGAGCGGGGAGGAGGCGGGCTTTGATAAACTAGCAATACCATATGTGGCAATCTGTTTTTCCATCTTACTTGGAAATTATTGTGTATCTATATTATTTCTAAACCCTAGACAAAGAAGAGCAAGCATCGTAAAAATTGAATTTAGAGTGAGAATTGTTCAGCAAACTATCTGAGTTTTACTTTGAAATTTTCTCATTAAGCTTTCATCAAGAATATAACCTAGACGACTTGATATATCTATGATTTTTAAAGTCACAAAGAGGACTTTTATTTCCATGTCAATTAAATTAAAAGTTGGGTTCGGTTAGTCCCCAAGAAAAAGTTAGATTTCTTTTTATTTTCCTCTGGTTTTGTGTTCAATATAATTTGTCATTATAAGCGAGTTTCTTGACATATAATTATAACTTAAATCTACAAAAACAATCTATATTTACATATATGGTATGTTTAATGTTGGTCTATGGTATATATATAAACAAGAATGTATCTTACATTGTGATTTTGTTTTTGTTTTTACTTTAAAAAAAAGAATATATAAAAAAAAAGAATACATAATCTTCTACTTTGGAGTTACGATAGAATGTAAATCGTTAATTGTGTCATCCTTTTCAAGCACTTTTGGAGGAGGAAGCTCTTCATTATTTTCTTCTCCATCTTCTTTATGGTCTTGTTCTGCATACTGTCCATCATATCCAATCACTCCTTCTTCTTGTTGTTTCTTTTGTTTGGCCAATTCCAATTGTCTTAATAATAATTTCTCTTTAGCCTTTAATTCAGCTGCCTTCTTTTCCAACATGGCTGCTCTATTTGCCAATTCTTTAGCACTGGCCATCTCCATCTCTTCTAATTTTTGTTGTCTTTCCAAGATTCTTTCATGTCTTATCACATATGGAACAGTTTCTGATATTTGTCTCAATTGATTACGTTGGGGCGCAATAGATAATCTCTTGAATGAATTTGGATTAGTACCAGTGCTTCTTTCGGAAGTAATGGTTGTGTCGGCCAGAGCATGTGGTCCCAAACTTGCAGATCTGGTAGTATCTTCGTCAGCATCATTTAACAACATGGATGACTTTTTCTTAAGTGATGATGTAGAAGATGTTAAAGAATGAACATCAGCATTGCTGTGTGAATCAGTCAATTGAGCTAAATTAGACATGGATGGGACTGTAATATCTGCCATTGAATCCGGTTGAAGTTCAACAGAATCATGGAATTGACCGTCATCTTCAATTAAATCATCTATGGCCTTAACACCGGCAACTTTAGTTAATCTTTCAGTTCTATACGTTTCATACAAGAAATCATGAGTTAAATCTTTCAAATCTTGTAAATGTGATCCCAAGATAACCGACTTTAATACTGGAAAATCACTATATCTTGTATCATTAATATCAACTAATCCCCAAGGATATTGCCTTCCTCTAATTACCTTTGTTTGTCCAGTAGCTGGGTCATTGACTTCGAATGAATCATCTGATGCAACCACTGCGAATGGTTGCAAGGCAGCCAAAAATTTAGATTCTTCAATTAAATCAAAATCTTCATCTTCATCATATTCACTTAAATAAGAATCAAATTGAAAAGTTGGAACATTGAATTTTTCAATATCAACTTTAACTTTTTGTTTGAAATCTTTTAATTCTTGTTCAGTGAAGGAATCTGCTCTTCCAATAACAGGAATAATGTTGACATATTTAGATAATCTCTTCATACATATAATATCAATTTCTCTTAATCCATGACCTGTTGGTGTGATGAAATATAATAAAACGTGGACACGGGTATCAATGAATCGAGGATTTCTTTTAATTCTAGTTTCTTCGGCTAATACCAAATCAAATTGTTGTTTTAAATAGTTTTCAATTTCAATAAAACATATTTCATTATTTAAATTTTCACCAAATCCAGGAGCATCTATGATAGTTAAATTTAATTTCATAATATCACCATCCTGAATTTCAACTTCAGTTTCAGTCAATGCAATTCCTGGTTCTTCATGAATAGTTCTAGGATTGAATTCATTTCTGGTTAAGATTGAAGTATTTGGTAAAGCAACTGATTTGGCAGAAGTAAATGATATAGTTTTAGTTTCTGCAACAGTCATTGATGAATCATAACGATGATTCAATACTCTTTGATCCAATAAAGAATTGATAAATGTAGTTTTACCAGTACCCAGTTCTCCAACCACCATAAATGTAAACTTGATACCCTTTTTGGCATCTTTTCTGTAGTTAATAATTGGAGAGGAGCCTGTTCCACTCCCATTTACAGCTGGTGGTTGAAATGTGTACAGATTATTCATTGTTGATCTGTCTGTTCGCTAAGTAGTTTGTATGTTGATTACTATTTGTTTGATTGATTGATTTACAATACAAACGATCGTGTAGTTGAAGAATGATTATCGATGAGAAATGTACACTAATTGGCCTTTTCTTTGATTAACAAACTCAAAAAGAAAATTAATAGAGTTCTTTAAATGTAAAAAAAATGTGTGTGAGTCTCTTGGGGTTATGAGTTGTTTTTTGTTTGTTATTTGTTTTGTTGGAAAGAAAAAAAAAAAACTTTAATTTTTGTCGTTAAAAAAAAAAAGGAAAGAAATGAAAAATGAAAAATGAAAAAAAAAAAAATGAAAATCGCTCCCCTTATGAAATCAAAAAAATATTTCAGACTAATTATGTGTTTTTGATTCAAAGTGAATCCTTAGAAACAACAAACTTAAACTCGATTTTACAAATAAGTTATCTTATATACCAATAATACGCGTTTTCCAGAAACTGCAACATTCTATTATAAGATTAACCTCAGAACGAGTAAACCCCATGTATACAGGTTTCTAATCCAAAAACCTATTGGCCCACAAATTGAGAAAACAGTTTTTGCGACATTTTTCATTCAGTCCTGTAATGTCGCACGTAGAAGCAACACCCCAAAAAATTATTCCAGGGGTGGTTCCAAATTCAACCCCCCCCCCTCCCCACCACGATTCACCAAGCGGATTGTTTCTACTATAAATGATAAAAGCAGGATTTAAAACATTGTCGGCTAAGGCAGCTGCGCAATTGGACCAAGAATTGATGTCCACCGGTGCCTTTTCAATTGACCAATTGATGGAACTTGCTGGTCTTGCTGTTGCAAAAGCTATTTATACCCAATATCCTCCAATTCAGTCAACCCCATCGAAAGTCTTGGTATTAGTTGGACCTGGGAATAATGGAGGAGATGGATTAGTTGCTGCTAGACATTTGAAACTCTGGGGTGCCTATGATCCGGTATTATACTACCCAAAGAAATCTCCAACTAATCAATTATATTCCAATCTAATGACCCAATTACAAGATTTACAGGTGAGAGAACTACAGACTTTAGATGATGTGAAGACGTTGCTTGAAAAGAAAGATGAGGTTAGGTTGATTATCGATGCCTTGTTTGGATTTTCATTCAGACCTCCAATTCGTGGTCTGTTTAGAGATTTAATAAGTTATCTTTCTATAAATTATGGTAAAATTGCTCCTGTCGTTTCAGTTGATATTCCTTCTGGTTGGGATGTGGATGAAGGTCCAACTGATATAGATATAAATGCTTCAATGCTAATAAGTTTAACGGCACCAAAACCTTGTGCTGCAAGATTTGTTGAAAGTGGTGAAGATAAAGTACATTATTTAGGAGGTAGGTTTATCAATCAATCAATTGCTACGAAATATGATATTGCTGATATCATACAAAAGTACACTAATGATGATCTTGTTGTTAAATTATAATACATACATGATAAATCTAATAAATATGACTACGTCTATAATGCCTTGTCGAATCTCTTTGTTGTGGAATCGGAACCTCTGGAAGCACCTTTTCGCTGGTTGGGGACTTCAATGTAGTTTTGAATCGGTTAATGAATGATTGAGCCTTTTCTTTCATGATTTCTTTCTCTTGTTCCGGTTTTATCAGTTTTCCGTAGTATTCCTTCGCACTCACGACCCGTCTTTTGGGAATTATAACTGGCTCTGGTGTAACATGTCTTGGATTACTTGTTGATTCTGGTATGTGCCTTGGTGCACTGCTTGGTTCTGGTTCTGGATGAATAACTTGTCTAGAACGTCTATAATCAGCTTCAAGTCTTTCTTGTGGTGATATAAGTCTTGGTAATGCAGGTTTATGTTGCCTACCTGAAACTTGCTTTTGGATGTCGTAAGCAAAATCACTTCTAACTGTCGAATGAGGCCTTGGAGTAATTATTTCAGATTTGTAATTAGACATGTGCGAAAACAGTTCTTGTCTATTATATCCGAAATCACTTGCAACTCTTTGGGGTGATATAGATGATTCAGGTTCGTACCTTTTTGGACCGTTTGGATCTTCAAAATATGAGTATCTAATATCACTTACAACTCTTCTTTGAGATGATTTTGAATCTCTTGATTCTTCTAAGTACTGGGCTTGATTGTAAACCTGGGTTTGTACGTTATATCCAACCTCACTCACAACTCTCCGTGGAGGCGCTGCTTCAGTTGCTTCGGGTAAGTACGTTGCCACACTTGAAAACTGTGGTTCTTCAATATGACCAGCGTCAAATCCATCTCTCTGTGGTGAGGACAACCTTGTTTTCGATTCAAACTTTTCCCTCTGTGGGCTTTTTGATTCAGTGTGTTGGTCATATCCAAAGTTATTTACCGCTCGCATTTTTGGGAATGCTGTTGAAGATATGGTTTCAGGAATTTGGCCATCAATATTGGGCTGTTGTGTGCTGTATCCATATTCATACATACAAGTTTTTTGAGGTGATATTGATCTACCAGATTCCAGTGCACGATTGTTAGTTTCTGGAACTGGAACTCGTTTGGATGTTACAATATCACTCACTGGTCTTTTTGGAGGAGATATCGATCTAAGGAATTGAGTTTTCTCTTTTTGGGGATTTGCGGAGACTTTGCTGTGTTGAGAATCAATCAGTGGTCTTTTCTCTGGTACTGTGGATTCACTGCTCCCTGTTTGTTGACTGATTGAGCCTGAAGACATGCTTCGCCTATAAAAACTACCACTCAAAATTCTTCTTTTTGGAGATTTGGATTTCTTCTTTTCCTTGCGTTCTGAATTAACTGGATAATCTTCGAACTTTAATTCTTGAAGTGGGCGATGAGAAAATGTGGGAAACCGACTGTTATCATAAGCACTAGGATAATCTAAACAATAACTAAATGGTCGTTGTCGTACCTCATGTTTTATTTTCTCTTTTTCGGCGAAAACATCATATCTTGATCTTCTCTTGATCTGACTTTCCGAGCTAGATTTGGATATCCTTGAAGAGTCTGAAGATGAAGTGGGATTCGATTCTACTCTCTTTATGTCCAGAGGAGGTGGTTTGTTTCCTAGTCTTTTGGGTAGTATACTTGGAATTTCTGGATAATCCTTTTGCAGTCTTGTTAGATTATCACGAAGTTCCTCTGATGTGGGTTCTGAAAACAAGCTACTTTGTTGAAGATCCTGAAACTCCTCACTATAATTATCGGTAGAAATCACTATAGTTTGGGTTGTAGATGCTAAGGCGTCTCCTTTGTTGGGTGAGTCGTATTTATAGGAATCTGTGGTTGAAAAGGGTGTGACTTGATTTAAATTGACTCCTGGAGCGTTTTCGTCTGTAACTAACTTGGCTTGAAAATGCAGTGAGCAAGCTGAATGGTTGGAGTAGACTGAACTACTAAGAGAAATCTTAGAGCCTCTTTGTTCAGCATCGCTCGCCATATACTGAGGAGGTTTTGTTGTCGACTTATCCTTTACAGTGTCTTGGATGTTTTCGTGATTTACATTCGGTCTTCTGGATGTCTTCGTAATATGATACATTGTCGATAAGCTTCTTGAAGTTTCTTCTATTGACGAATCTGAAATATAACTGGAAGTTTTTATGGGCAGAGTACTTATAAAAGTTGGAACAGGTGGTAGACTCTCTTGTGGCCAAAGTATTGACGTTAACCTTTCTGGAGAATTGTCTTGTGGGTTACGACCAATAAATCTCTTGATACTACCGGTTTTTTCGTTGAATATTGGTAATTTAGAAGGTAAATCTTTCGGATCAATCTTACCTGGCTTATATGTTTTAACCGCGTGAGATAAATCAAGGTCATCTATTTCTGAGGGTATGATAGGTGGCACATCATACCAAGTTAATCTCTGTTTAGCCTTAGCACTCATTCTACAGACGAGGAATTAAAGTAAACAAAAAAGTTCGGTAACAACATAAAATGCGTACTAAAAATAATCCAAAAATGGGGTGAAAATATAACGCCATATATACTTATACGATCCGTGCACAATTGAAATCGATGTCATTATCTCGTTTTGTGTTGAGGCGGCTGGTTTAAGAAGGACAAGAAAACATTGCAACTATCTTCAGCAATGAAATTGCTGGCAAAAAATTGAATGAAATTGCAACATATTTTTTTCTGCTTTTTTGGGGGGTGGTCGTTCTCGCCACCACCCACAAACCAGAGATTAAGAAGGTGAGAAAAAAAAAAGATGGCTGGTTAAAATCTTGATTTATTATATTCCATGCAGACAACGGCGGGAATTTGACGTTGGAAACTATAGATCGGATCTAAATCATATCCCTGCTTCTAGACTCAAATTCTAGAACAATGTTTTCGTCAACCCAAGAGATAACAGAAATTAAAAGACGACTTTGGAATGGTTCAATAAATGTTAAAATAGTCTTTGAGTCTGATACCCCGCATGATGGCGATAACAACGGCGATAACCGGATAGAGTATTTACTCTCTTGTCATAGAAATTCGTATTTTCCCATATATTATCCACAATTGATTAAATATATGAGTCAATATGGAGAAATCCTTTTGAAACCCCCAATCTGGTTAGAATATGAAGGTGTGCCAATCAAGTGGAATCTCCCTATAGGTGTTTTATTCGATTACTTACATGTGCCAGGTACCATAAATAATACAAATAAAACTGAAAATAGTATTGTTTGGGAATTGACTATGAAAACCAAAGAATTCCCGTCTGAGTATATTATTCCATTCATCTACACTAATCCAGATCAAACAATTAACTATGAACGTTCATTGAGTGAAGTTATAGTCAATCAGCTAAAAGAATCATGTTTTGTCCTTAACGGGAGCGCAAAGCCAATTATGAACCTTAGTGAGGAGAATTCTAAAGTGCTCCTTTCCTCTATTCTCACCCATAACCTTGTTCGTTTTTCCGCCATGAGCAAAAAGATACTCTCGAAATCAAATTTTGAACGAATACCCTTGAAAATATATATAGCAGGATCCTCTTTGGTAGTTCAAGCCCCGATTGAAGCTTCTATTGGGGATATTCCTGTTACTTTGAAAGCAGTTTTGGCTACGCTATTCCCAAAACTTTTTGGAGATTCGGCGATTGCTCGTCCTTATATACATGGTATTGATGCTACTTCGATCTTGGACTGCACTTTACAAAACATCTGGAGCTTATTTAGACATCTTGATAACTTCTTGTATATAGTTGTCATTGTATCTAATTAAAAGTTTATTATATTTTAAATTTCTATCTAATTTCTGAACACCGCCTGCAACCAGTTTCTATACATCTTTAACTGTTTCTTTCTATTAACTAATAATCTTCTGTCGGTGGCGATTTTCTCTTCTTTAAAAGGGCCTGTGGTACAGAAGATTTCTCTCAACTCCTCTTCAGTGAAAAAGTATACTCGGGTCCCATCTCCTCTAATATAGAAGTTATCATCAAGTAATCTTCCTTTTTTGAATCTAACTTGGGCTAAATCATATCTCCCATAGTCTCTAAACAATATTTCTCCTCCTGGTTTCAAAACCTTAGCTAGATTATTGACTGCATGTAACCATTGATCTGGATGCAAGGCCAGGAACACGAAAATCATGATCACAATATCTACTGAATTTGGTTCGAGACCCTCTGGGATTTCTCCATCAGGATTGGCAAGATCCCATACTGAAGAATAGGCAACACCTTTTTCATGATTTGGTTGGAAATTTTCATTTGATCTAACTAAATCGACTGCGACCTTTGAATAATCGCAAGCGAAGATTTTTAGGTTCTCATTCTTATTTTGAGTTAAGATTGGGAAAAATGTATTACCAGCCCCGCAACCAATTTCTAAGATAGTAGTTGGCTGTTGATAGTTTTCTCCTGTAACTTTAAACAAAGATGGGAATTCAATCTCTAACCAGTTTCTATCTTTAAAGAAATTTTCACGGTTATGTTTATAGAAAATATCCCAGAATTTTGCTGGATTGGAATTATACATCTTCTTATCAAAATCCTTAACTGGATACTCATATTGTTTAGATATCATTTCCTTAGCCTGGTTGATTTGTACTTCTCCCCATTCAACATGATCCCAAGCGTTATGGTTGAAAACATCTTCTTCTTTTTCAAGGAACCTTTGCCCAAAGGTAAATGGCGTATCCTTCCCTATTCTTGAGTCTAATGGTGGTTTAGTCTCTTTCACTGGTTGATCTTGTGTCATTAGTTATCGAAGGGGTTGTTACTTGAGATGTATAGAAAAAAAGAAAAAAAAAATTTCCACAAAAGAAATAATTTGGCGATGTTTCGGTTGCAATTTCAGGGCGCTACCCAGCGATGAAATGCTTCAAGTTATCTCTTTGATGTGCTGATAATGCAATTTATTGCTTCTCTTATCAAATTGTTCACGAAAGATCGAAGTTGCTAGAAAATGTCAAAAGTTCTGCCCCTGCAAGCAGAATGGTGTATCGTGTTCACCCAAAGATATTTTCATACTTCTTCATCTGATCAAGATTTACCCTCCACCAGAATAATCATTGGGAATACTTTCTTTGTCTTTTCAAATTGATCTGAAAGTTTATTTTTTCAGTTGCGGACGAATCTGGTAATGATCATCTACACATAAAGTTGCTAAATGAATTATATATTAAAAGGAAGATCAAAGAGGAAGAATTAGTTCTTGGAAAAATGCCATAGCCCGATTATAATTGTTTATATCTTATACCATATATGGATAAAGGAAGGGAAGCTGATTTTACTTCTTAAAAAGAAAGGATCTACTAGCCAAAAGTCCTCTAATGATCCAACCATTGCTTTGCTTCCTCTATGTATCAACCTTATTATTCGCAACCTTCTGCAAAATGAGGCCAATATTTCCTGATTGTTGTATATTTTCATCTATGTTTCTATGAAAGCTATAGAGTCAACATTTCAGCAATTGGTCCAGCGATCTAACGATAGTGACTAAACTTGCAAAATGTTGATTAGTATCAGTGATTACCCCTTCTGCATCGCCATTGACAGTTCGCCAACTTTATAATAAATCCATATTTATCTATCATGTTAGCTTTTGTTGTAGAAAGGTCTGTCACCCCAATAAATGAAAATTTTAGGGGGAATAGAACACAATATGCTTTGTTGACTATTTAGGACCGAAGATGGTGAAGCTAATCTCGAGATATTATTGGAAGTGGCATAATAATCTTAAATAATTAACTCTCTAACTTTTGAATCAAATAACTGACTCTTTATAGGCATATCGAGCGAGTAGAATGGGTCCTTCATCACATAATCCGAATAGAGCATATATAAGTGTCTAAAATATTCATGAGCAATGTCATAGTTTCTATTCAAATTCCCAATATGCCCCTTTTTGGTATCTGTTGGAATTAACCCATTAGGGCTCGTGATAGTCAAAAACTTTAAACCAGAAACAGTCTGGAAAATGTATAAATTGAACAGATCAGTTTCAATACTTTGCAATCCAGATCTATTGCTGTTTGGAGTTTGCGCTTTTAAAGAATTTATTATCTCATAGTTTTGTTTCAGATTGGACTCTTCAGTACTCATAGTATTGTCTCTAGCATGAATAGTAGGTGCCAATCTTGATCCAATAGCATGAACGCCATGTAAAGTTCCAGCCAACACAAGATAATCATTTGCTGTAAGTTTATTCAATCCAGGATTAATTTCGTTTTGGTAAATCAATCCACCCGCTTTGTTAAGTATAAATACAGAATACACCTTCATCATTATTGAGTGATATGCAAGAAGGAAATGGTGGTGCAAGTTGTTTGTAGAATAAACTTCGAAAAAAAATTACTAATAATTCATATTTTCAAGAAAAAAATACAAAAAAAAGCTTCCCCACCAGGAGTCGAACCTGGAATCTTCTGGTTCCAACCGAGAAGTGGTTACGAAATCGTAGCCAGACGCCTTGACCATTGGGCCATGAGGAACGAAGCTTTAAAAATGTAGCCATTAGGCTCAAGCCAAGATAGTTAGGGCACGTGATTTAGGAAATGAAT